>ML834489.1:0-29684 GCA_009831015.1 Picea engelmannii | reverse complement strand
TGGAGCAGTTTTGAGATCATTCCGACGGTTGAGTTTTGAGATCCAGTTTTCCAGCTGATAGCGGTCACCGTGCTCATCCGGGATCGTTTATTTTTGATCATTCCATCCGTGCATGCAGCAGATCTGCTGTCTTCTTGCGGTCATGGGTATTTCTTTGTCATTTGATTGTATTCCAGTACAGATCCATGAGATCTGACTGACGCTTAGACTATATATTTCAGTAGGCGATTTGTAATCCCACGCATGCACTGTTATTTGTCATAATATTGAGTTGTTGGTCTTATATGCTATTGCATGCGTCATTTTATGATTGTAAAACCTTTATTATGCTACATGCAACTATAATAACCTACATGCAACCATAATAATTGACATGCAAACACTTTAAACAAAAGAACATCTTCATCGACCACTAAAACGCATCCAGAAACCCCCAGTGTATCAGATCTGCACGCTGGAACAGTAAGACAGTAGCAAATATCTTGATCAGCCGGATCAGGGATATTTCAGCGAAGACACCGACATCTGGAAACCAAGCACAATGCAAGGTAAGCAGTTGGGGGTCAAAACCAAACAACGAAAAAACACACAAAAGGAGCACACAAGAGTATGATACAGTAAAATACAAACACTCATGCAAAGATGACCTAAGCATAGTACTTCTTTAAATAAAGCCTATTTCTGGGTTCACTCAAAGGAATGCCATCATAATCTACTAACTCGTAAGCTCTCTTCTCCAATACTCTTTTGACAATGTAAGGACCTCGCCATATAGCTTCAAATTTATCGGCCCCTAGCAAATCACGACCTTGTTCGTAAAGAAAAACTAGATCTGATTCATAAAAAACATATGGCTTGACATGTTTGTCGTATTAGGCTTTGACACGTTTCTTCTGAGTTTCAATAACTGGGGCGGCATTATGACGGGTTTTGTCTAATTGCATTACGTACAATAGACATTCCTCTTCGACAGAGGTGTTGGGGAGAAGTTCAACGGCTAGTTTCAATGATGGTATCTCACATTCAATCAGCAAGACAACTTCGATACCATACACTAATTGGAAAGGCGTAAATCCCGTTGCAGACTTGACGGTTGTCCGATAGGCCCATAATACTGAAAATGACATCGTGTGCCAACTTGTCTTATGGATTCCTATCATCCGTCGAAGCATAGTAATAAGGACTTTGTTTATTGCTTCAACTTGGCCATTGACCTGTGGATAGTAGGGGGTTGAGTTTTCATGGCGAAAACCCAACTTTTCCGTAAGTTCGGACATCATAAAGTTACGAAAATGGCTATCGTGATTGGTAACGATAGCTTGCGGGATTCCAAATCGAGCGATGATATGATTGAATATTAATAGGGCGGCAGTTCTTCCGGTGTTATCGAATGTAGGCATCGCCTCGGCCCATTTTGTGAAATAATTCACAGCTACAATAATGTATCCATGCCCCCCGGTTGAGTGAGGGTTACATGTCATGAAGTCGATGCCCCATTTTGCGAAGGGACCAACGAAAACTATAGGGTGTAAAGGAGCAGGGTGAGATCTTATTTTGTTATTATACGTTTGGCAAGCATGGCATTTCTGGACGACAGTGATACAGTCTTTGAACAAAGAAGGCCAGAAGTACCCTGCTCGTAAGATCTTTTGGGCAATGGCATACCCAGACATATGACCACCACATGCTCCGGAGTGGCAGTGATTCAAAGCTTTCTCGGCTTCGTCATAAGTAAGACATTGTCGAAAAATGGAGTCAATACCTCGACGATAAAGGGCGTCACCGAGAATGATGTATTGGTGGGCTTGATATCGTATACGACGACGATGTGTGCTAGATAGGTCGGGCCGGAAAGTTTGAGTCTAGAGATATATGATAATATCTCCATACCATACGTCATCAGAACTGATCAGAAAAAGGGATTCGTTAGGTAAGGAATCCTCTGCCACATTTTCTGTCTCAGCGAAGGGAAGGTCACATATCAGTTCGGCAAAAACCAAAGATTTCTTAGACTTAGCACGTTCGAATTCTAAGTCAAACTCCTGGAGAATCACTATCCATTTGGAGTACTTGCCCCCCAACAATTGTCGAGTGACGATATGTTGCATGGGGTTGCAATTGGAAATTACAATGGTCTTGCGTAATAGGATATAGTGACGAAAATGTTGGACAACTTGGACAACAACCAAGGCCAGTTTCTCCACATGTAGGTATTTGGCTTCGGTGGTCGTGAGACTTCGACTCAAATAGTAAATTACATGTTCGTCGTGCAAATCATCTTCTTGGACTAAAACCATGGCAATGGTAGAGTCCGAAGCAACAAGGTAGGGGAAATAGTCTCGACTATAATCTGGTGGGAAGAGCAGTGGTGTACGGGTCAAAGCAAGTTTCAAAGCTTCGAAGGCTTTGTTAGCAATATCGTCCCACACAAACTCGTAATCTTTCTTTAACAGTTGAGTAAATCCTAGTGTTAACTCAGCGTAATTCAGGATGAATCGACGGAAAAAGTTTGCCTTCCCTTGCAAACTTTGAAGCTGGCAGAGTGTGGAAGGAGGAGGTAAATTAAGGATAGCCTTGACCTTCAAGGAATTGACCCTAATTCCATGAATTAACACAATAAAACCCAGAAGTCGGCCAGACTCCACATAAAAAACACATTTGTGTGGGTTCAAACATATATGATAGAAACAACAGCGAAGGAAAATGGCTCGGAGATGTGCCGGGTGATCTTGGTGACGCATGGAATGCGTCGGTAGATCATCAAGATACAGTTGTACGATGTGCTTGATATCGTGAAAAGCATAAGACATGGCGCGTTGAAAAGTCGCACTAGCATTCTTCAAACCGAAAGGCAGTTTCCGGTAGGCAAATGTACCCCAATGACAAATGAAAGTAGTTTTGTGTTGATCCGTGGGAAAAATATTAATCTGATTATAGCCAGAGAAACCGTCCATTAAAGAGAAGATTTCACTCTCGGTGCAATCGTCGACGATCTGGTCAACGAAGGGGGTTGGGAAGTTGTCCTTAGGACAGGCTTTATTGATATCCCTATAATCGACACATACACAGATCGTGCCTTGTTTTTTATTTACCGGAACTAGATTGGATACCCAATCGGTTAAAGCCACATGATAGATAAAGCCAGCCTTAAGAAGTTTCTCAACTTCAAGCTTGATAGCAACGACTTTACGAGGGTGGACTGGGCGAAGTCTCTGCCGGACGGGTCTAGTGTCCGGGTAGGTCTTAATTTCATGCACAACGATATTGGGATCAATACCTGGCATCTCTTCATAGCTCCAAGCGAAAATGTCACAAAATTCTTGAAAAAGTGTTTTATAAGTGACGACCTCATCAACGGAACATGTGGCTCCGATGTGAATATTTTCGACAACTCCAGGTTTAATGGATATGTCAAGAGGAACAGTGGGTGAGATATAACTCAAGTTCCCTTCATATAACACATCGTGTGTGGATTCGGGAACAAAGGAAATGACAACAACGGTCGAAATCCGTTGGTAGCTCTCTATGGTGTCCTGCGCTAGAAAGAGAATGGAGCGATGATGACCATCGTCCCATGGGGTGTCTTCCATAGACATGACCGACATAATCATCTCATCGGTAGGAAAAATCACGTGAAATGGATTCGGAGATGAATCACAGAGAGAGGGAGTAGAAGGGGTTGCCGATTGAATGGCTTCATAGGCGGATTCAACCGGACTTAAGGGCATTTGTTCGCCATAGCGAAGATAATCACCAGGGTCGAGTACTATCCAAGGGTCATAAGACGCAGGGGTTTCACGAGCAGAGGTGGAAATCATGTTGATTGAGGCGACAAAAGGAGGTGGAATATCGAGTGGTGGGATTGGGAATGTACCCATCAAAGTTGAATCTTTCAAAAGACTCACGTCGACATTCTCATACCCAGGAGGTGTCTTCGAAATAAAAGACACATTGCTAGTACGACAATCAGAGTTAAAAAAGGCCAGTTGGTCCACAGTAACGACCTTTCCTTGGTGCGGGAAACATAGCACACGGAAGAGGATAGACACAACTGCACGCATGGAATCAATCCAGCTACAACCAAGTAAGAGGTTATAATCAAGAGGTGCATCAAAGACCTCGACCTCGACATTGACCGATTTGCCTTCCAACGTAATAGACAACGAGGGGAGGACACCGTAGGGTTTAAAACCAGAACCATTGAAGGCCTTAAGTGTGTTGTGTGACTCGGTGAGAGGAGGAGAGCCAATGGCTTTCCAACTGGTAATAGACATAACGCATGTCGAGGCTCCCTCATCAATAACGGTTCTACAGATATTCTTGTTCTCTACAACAACTTGTATCTGAAATGCCAATTGAGGAGGGAGCCTTGGAATGTGATCTTCCAGGTCAAAGATTATCAAATTCGTATCTGTGGGATCAATTCCACCAATAGCCTTTAACAATGCCTTCCGTTTCGCAGGGCAACTTTGAAGGAGTTTGAGAGCTGACATTGCGGAGGGTGCTTGCGCAAGGTCTTCTACAATACTGTAGTTTTGAGCCGCGCGCGCATGAGGATTAAAAGAAGACTTTCGAACAATGCTCTTTGGAGGAGGACGAAGAAATGTATTGAGACCCGGTCGTTCGAGATGAAGAGGACCGTTGGGAGGTGAAGTTGAGGGAGGAGGTTGCACCAATGAAGGTGGTATATCGTCAACCTTCTCCTTTGAAGGAGAGTAATCTTTAACCCGAGTTGCGATTGCAACGTCGTTCTTTTTTGAATCACCAGTACACATAAGGACATACAAAGTGGTGGAAGGAGAGGGTTGGTCATGAATGACCAATTGGGCCTGCTGTTGAGAAGGGAAAGGTTGTGACAAAACGACAGGTGTGGGGGGGTTCTCGGTTCCTTGAAGGAACTTAGTGACCTCGGCACGTCTTGGACAATCTTTCGTGTAGTGATCGTCACCACAGATAAGGCAAGGATATTGGGGTTTACGCTTATCCTTATCATCAACAAGTTGCGTCTTGGGCTTGTCGGATTGTGGATTATTATTTTTACCCTCCTTGTTCTTACCCTTTCCTTTTTTGGATTTATTTTTGCTGGCAGGGGTAGATTGAATTGAATTAACCTCGGAAATTTTGCTGGTTGAAGGGGTAGGAGTCAGAGCACTTTGGATATTAGAAGCAGTAGGTTTGGGATTGGTGTGAGTGGCATGCGTAGATTGAGCTTCAGCATGGAAAGTACCAATCACACCATCAACAGCATGAGAAGTTGCTGGGGTTGTTGAGGTGGCGGTGGTAGAAGGGTGAGGAGCGTCAGGGATCAAGTCGTAAAGTGCTCGTTTGCGAATAAACGAGATCTAGGTACTGAGCGCGACTAATCGCCTGCTCTTCGGTGACAACTCCACCCATGGCAATATCATGGGCGATTTAACTGATGAATGATTTGGTGAACCACTCGGCCAATAACTGATCAGGAAGGTCGATTTTGAGCAAACGTCTTCACTGCCTCCACTCATGAATGTGATCGGAAATGTGAGTGGCAGAAGACTATTTAAAGGAACTCAAAATTTCTGTTCCTGTTTCATAACGAATTGGTAATTGGTAATGTGTGAGAAAAGCCATGGCCAGGGTATTAAAGTCGTGGAAGAAGCCTCGCGGTAACTCAATGTACCACTTTGCAGTCGAATCTGTGAGAGTCCACTGGAAGAGTTGAGAGTCCACTGGAAGAGTTGTAAGCAAATGGAGTCGTCCATCAATGAGTTGGACGAACATCACAGATGGAAAGTCATGACATGGTTATTTGGATCTTCTCCCGGTCAACCGTCAAATTTGGGAATGTCGGATGGTAGTTTGGTCGGTATAACGAGGAAATGGGGAGAATGTAAGATAGGGTCATTCAAGATTCTAGACAAGTCAAGTAGATCCAAAGTGGCTAGAAAAGGCAACTGCCTATTCACATGAGGATACTGGTGACTTTGGGGAGGAAGTCCTGTCAGTATGCCAGTAGGACCGTAAGCAGTCTGCATGTAAGAAGACAGTCCCAACAGATTCGGTTGAGAAGGGTTCTGAGGCATGTAGTCGGCAGGGTTGGTTTGATTCGGAATGTTTCCTTGGAAAGGAACAATCAACTGGAAGTTCAGACCCCAAATCGGATTCAGGCAACCTGGATACGGTTGGCCGAAAATGGGAGGTACAGAAGAGTTAACTTGACGATATTGCCCCCTATACGGTTGTGGATTTCCTTGGAGAGGAAGATTCCAAGGTTGAGTTTGTAACACGTGTAGTTTGCCCATAAACAGGGTTATGGGTGCCAACTTGGGGTTGCCCTCCGAATTGAGGTTTGGACCCAGAATGAGGTTGTACCCCAATCTGGGATTGCCCGTAGGTCTGGGATTGCACCCCAAATTGAGGTTGTCCCCCAACTTGTGGTTGTGTCCCAATCTGAGGTTGTCCTCCAAAAGGAATCTGAAAACCAGAAGTGATAGACGAAAAGGTTCCTCCAAATGGGTTGGAGCCACTAGGGCCGGGGTAATTGGCCCCTCCAATCAAAGGTGGAGGAGGGACGTATGGCCCTCCGGAAGAGCTCTGGGTAGGTGTGGGAACAAATCCAACAACAACATTATACCCAGGAGGAGTAAAAAGTCTTGGCCCTCCGGATGGAGTAGGGATGGTGATGGAAGTATTCAAAGCGTGATACCCAGGGGGAAGTGACGGAATAGGTATAGACGGAGGTGGTGTTCCATTGGGAGCGTGATTAACCACCACATTTATGGTAGGAATAGTCATAGCGTGTGGCACCATAGTAGAATGGGCCATCTAGAGAGAAAGGGTTGAGCGAGGACCAACTGACTGTGTGTCTATAATGACGGTGGCATTGCTAGATGTACCAGAAAAGTGGTCTAAAGGTACCGTGTAGGTAACATGCGTTTCAGGCAGTTGTGACATAATAGGTAAATCAGGACCCGCCCCCAAGTTGCCATAAAGGTCCTGCACCGTGCGAGGCGAGTTTCTAAATATGTAAGTAGACAAAAGGGGATTCTCGACTCCAGGGCCTGTAGGGGTCCGATTAGTATTCCAGAAGTTTCAACAACAAGATCTCTTGATGAATTCATTCGGAGAATACGTCTCTCGTATCCGTGAGTAAGTTGGAAAGCCTCTAGAAAATCGAAAATAATTCGAAAATTTTCTATAGAGTCGGTTCTTTCCACTTGTGAGGTTATAGTGTCCTGGACCTTGCTCTGCTCAGGAGAGCCCTCCGGTGTATTAGGAGGCAAAGGGAGATAACCTTTCGGATCTTTCGGGGGTAGCCCTTGCATCTTACGTGGAGGGTCAATGTTGGCCGAACCAAATATTTTACGGAAAACATCTATGGCCAACTATGGAAACAAACAACACTCGCTAATAAAATCTAGAAATCAAAGTAAGCAAACAAACCTTCTTATTTCGAAGTCACTAGTTGGTGATGAAATCCAATGTCGCGAAGTCAAGACAAGAAGGGGCTAGTATAGAGCGGGTGGAAAAGTTACGTTGATGACCTGCTTAACGGACTTACACCCTGGTGCAAGCTCCCACACATAATCGTGGGTATACCCTCCAAGGATCCCGAGTGAGTCTAGCCAACGTCGAGTCCAGGTACCGTGAAGACTTGCCCCTCCACAGTCACCTTGTGTAAGACCCTAAAGAGATAGGCTACTAAGGTTACCAAGAACAACAGTGATGCCTAGGGAAACAATCGATAGTCCGATCCACGCGCAAGGGCAGGGTATCTAGCCCGAAATCAACTCGAAAGGCTTCCACTCATAATTGTGGGTATACCTTCAAGTGACCCCCGTAATACGTGCAATCTCTACACTAAGACCAAGAAAGCAGGGTGAGTAACTCTGCCAGCCTTAATGCGACCTCAGGTTTGACCCTTGTGTGAGAAGGGCTTCCCAAGACAAAATGTTGCTAGTGGATTTGAACACTCCCTATCACAAGATGCTATAGTGTGTTTTATGCTTTGGAGAGTGTGCCTCACAACCTATTCCAAAGCGCTAGCCTAGCTAATGTTGGTGTAAAAGAGCCCTAGAAAATAGAAGTTACTTATTAAATTTTACTATTACGCAGTGTTTTAGAGGCTGTTGTTTATGCAAGAGGGAGATGGAGATGAAACTGATGTTGTATGAGACCTTCACCCAATAATATGGAAGAAGAGATGAATGATGCAATATTCCAGTTCATTGAACTCTAATTACAGTAGGGAGAAGGTATTTCTTTTGAAGCATGAAAGCTACGAAATGCAATTCCTTTTTCTTGAATGAATATGATTCCAAATAGTCATATACTATCAAAATTTTCCAATTTGCTTACTTGAAAAAAAAATTCGAATGCAAAAATTTTCCTACGAGTGATTACTTGAAAAGAATGAATGACTTTATTTCTTCCTTTCCAAAGCCAAATTAGAGATCTAATAAAGAAAGGAAAATGTAATCACAGAAAATGAATACACTCAACACAATTCTCAAATCAAACTTTTAATGAAGATAAAAATAAAGGTGACAAGAAAGTGTTTTGTCAATGTAAACGCAAGTGTCTTTCAAATAAAAAAACCATCCAAAAAATGGAGAACAATCCAAAACTTTAATCAAACCAAAGACTTTTATCAATCGAGCACTCAGATCTAGATCAAAGATTATATCCTCGTTGACAAAAAATCCAGAAGTAAAAACTTGCAAAGTGACAAATAAAGACTTTTCAATCCTTAAAACCAATCAACAACAAGTCTTAAACTCAGAAAACAGTGAAATACTGGCACCAAAAGTTCATCCCAGGTGATCAAAGCAAAATTGGGTGACAGGAAACAAAGAGGCCCAATCCAAAAAATTCTACAGGAGACGTCGCAACCTAGCAGTAAGGGATAGTGCAACGAATAGGGGTCACTGCAGGCTAGCTATGGGCAGAATGCGACGATTCTGCACTGGTCTGAACAGGTCGGTTGCGGTGATCAAGGAGTGTGGTAGGCTGTATATAGGATACAATGCGACGATCTCTGTAGATAAAGAAAAATTTGAAAAAGGGCAAAGATTCTGAATGAACTTTTAGACCCAGGGAGTCCAGATGGATCACCCACAGACTCAGAGACTGGATTGAAACGAAAGGAGGTAGGCTAAAGGAAAATGGGCAGCAAAAAACCAAAAACAAGTCGTATCCCCAGTGGAGTCGCCAATTTTGCTATAGGATTTATCGGTAAATGCGGACATAAACTGATCTCCCTAGATCCACCTAGATCTAGAACAAAACAAGACAAGACATGGCGCTTTCCCTAAGCCTTAATCATCGAATTTACTATCAAACGAAAGATGAGTGACATACCTTTGAATATCGCTTCCTTAAATCTTTGTTGTCCTCGCTCCACTCCGGTGCTCTTGTGATATTAGATCTGCAATGACACAAACCAACCCAAGTGAAAGCAACAATAGTATATTCAATGAAAGCTCATACATGTGATCAAGGAGTCATGTAATAAAATGAGAATGATTTTATGGGAAAGAAACATGCCACTGTAGTATATAAAGTAAAAATGGAAGATACAACCAAACAATGTTGATGTTGCAAGGTTCCCTTTTAGAGGCCCTTTGCTCCAACACACACACTTGCTCCAAACTTGTACGAAGAAAATCCACAATAACTTGATGGACAAATGAAGACCTCAAACATCAATTGAGATAAAATTCCTCACACAGTCCTCAACCTATTCCTTGCTTCTTGCTTAACCTTTTCCATGAGAAATCCCTCCGTATATAGGGGAAAGAGAGATGGTTAAAGAGATTAGGATGATCCCACCAAATCAGAGAAGCGAGTAGGATCCCAACCATACGAATGCCACCTTATATTCTAGAAGATTCCCTTCTAGAACCTTCGTGAACTTCGACCTTCCCTTGGTCTTTCAGCATTGCCACACCCTGGCTATATGGCAGCTTGCGGGAACACCGCATACCAATTTCAGGACAGACTGCGGCGATCAGGCATCGCCGTACTGTATCTTATTTTTGACCTGCGACGATCTTTCTTAACAAGGTTTTGTAGAAGAGGAAGCCAGTCACTTTCCTCATGAAGAAAGGTTCTTTTGGGAGCCTGAACACATGCTTGTAGAAACATCACCAGGGTGACCAAAATAATGTATAACAATAAGCCCAACAAAACCTAAGGTTGCTCTCCTAGCCTAGCCATTAGGTTTTCTAGCCCAGTTGACACAGGTATGTGAAGAATCTAAAATATGATAAACAGAACTATGATGGAAGACAAGCTTGATGAATCAAGCAAATACAGTTCGTGGAAGCCAAGACTTCAGAGAGATGAAGACATCAACATTTCAACACTCTCAGGTATGGTTCCTTCTAATGATGATACTTGGTTAATTGACAGTGGTGCCTCCAGGCACATGACCAAATTTAGAGATCACCTGACTAATCTTGTTGAGAAAGAGACAAATCTACATGTTGTCCTTGGAGACGATGCCAGATATAATGTGAAAGGGGTTAGAACTTCTACCTTCCAACTAGATTCTGACATGCAGCTTCAGCTAAGTGAAGTACTATATGTACCTGGGATAAAGAGGAACCTTGTCTCCATTTCTGCCTTAGAAGACAAAGGCTACAAGGTAACCTTTTCTGAAGGGAGAGTTCTTGCATGGCACAAGGACTCACATATAAATTCTGCCAAAGTAATTGGTGTTTGAGAAAGCAACTTATACAGATTGACCATTAGACCAATCCAAGCCCTGTTACATGATACTATTAGCTTGAGTGAGCTATGACATAGGAGACTTGCCCACATTCATTATAGAGCTCCCCTAGCTCTAGGGAAAATGGTAACAAGCCTTTCAGAGATACAAATTCAACATAAAGGTGTTTGCAAAGGTTGTGCTCTTGGCAATAATTTTAAAGGGTCCTTCTTGAGCAGTGACAATAGATCCAATGAAATCTTGGACTTGATACATTCAGATGTGTGTGGGCCAATGACTGTTGCCTCCCTGAATGGATATTTGTACTATGTACTCTTCATAGATGACCACTCTCGGAAAACTTGGATTTACTTCTTGAAGAACAAGGATGGAGTCCTTGCAAAATTTCAAGAATTCAAAGATCATGTTGAGAACCTGACTGGAAGAAAGCTCAAGGTACTAAGATCAGATATTGGAGGAAAATACACCTCCAACGATTTCAACAATTTCTGTATTGAAGCAGGGATCAAGAGGGAGTACGCAGTTCCTTACAACCCTCAGCAAAATGGGGTTGCAGAAAGGAAGAACAAAATTATCATCGAGGCTGTTGACACTCAGAACTGAAATGGGTTGCAGCAAATCAATCCCGAGGCAACCTCGAACCACTTTGGATTAGAGGCTGCCCTCTTCCAACTCGAGAGGGATCTCTCGAAAGATGTCACAATAGGAATCTAAATAGCATGAAAAGGTGGGCAGATTTATGGGTGAATGATGGTCTTGGATTTTTGGAGTTTGGGGGTTAAACCAGGGAAATGGTCCATTGGGCATGGAGTCAAATGAAAACCGAGAAAAAGAGACAATAGCAGAGATCAAATAACTTGCAGAAAGTGAGGCAAAGTAAGTCTATCTTTCAGCGCTTTGATAAATCATGATGCGGTAGCGGAAGGAAAAAGGAAAGGCCGACGTAGCAAAGGATATATGCAGAATTCTGAAAATGCAGATTGGTCTTACACAGCTGATAGCTGGTGCAGAGGAAAGGCAATAAACAATTACAGAAAACCCAAATCCTTTCGTTATAGTAGTGGTTGTACTAAAGTATAACGAAGCACATCGGTTAGAAGAAACAAAATGTAATGAAATCGTGATGGATCAAGGAAGACATAAAGATATGGTAAAGACAATATCAATTGCGAGTAAGGAACACATAAATGAAATCCAAACAGTTTTAACACAGCTGAAAGAGAAGAAAAACATGCTAAAAGAAATCGATCGTGATGAATCTCACAGTCGCAAGTAACAGATCTTCTTTATTACTCCATTAATGGCTTACAAAAACTCAGTCATTACAATGAAATCCTCTTCGAAAGAGGTTTCCCCAGTGCTGCGCTCATGCACGCCCCCCCTTCCTTTTGTTACATACATCAGTCTTTTAAAAGAAAAAATAAAACTCTTTGTTTTCCGGGAATCTGAAGCGGTTCGCCTTCTTCGGACTCTGCGACTACAAACGCACTGCCGTTACAAATCTGAAATATTTCATGTACTCTTTATGATATTTAAAAAGGCCATGCGGCTGTGAGACAGGTTGGGTCATAAATTCAACCTCCAGAGGATCGGATTATATACATACATCTGTTTAGTAAAATTTAAGATTCTACTCATTGTAGTAAAGACATACACCAAAACGCTTGTACTGAAATATATGATCATCAAAGGACATTCTGGGAACGACGTCATTGCTGTAGACAATTCTAAAATATCTGAGTAGAGGTTCGTTTAGGTTCTTGTTCATAAACTTAGCGAAATCTTTATCTCCAACTCTCGGCTGTCCGAATGTATAAACACCCAACATTTTTTCCATCAACGTCTCTTCCTTTTGCACAAACCATATTGCTGCAAATAACATAGCCAAGGTGCCACCAAGGCTGTGGCCTGTCACCCTGAATTTTACATTGCTGTGAACCTGTAATAGTTCTTTCCATCTCTTACAAAGAGCATGATGAGCCTTTGTTGAACCCAGGCAGGCGACAGCACAGGATTTGGGGGATAGTACGTAGCATTTTGATTTGGTGAAGAATCATTATCTTCGAACTACCATACTTTCGCAGACTGGTCCAGAACTGATGGCATCGTCGTGAGCAACGATTGATTCGACGCATTTCCAATCCCGCATTCACCACACCTTCACGGTTTTGTTCCACGAACTGGAATAGAGCACACCCCATTCTTCATTCCAGGCCAACGAGGAAAGGACGTCCACGTGCTTGATCCAAAGGGCACTGCGATGCCTCCAAACCTGGACATAGTTTTTGGAATTCATTGAACTCTGTATCTGATCTTTCATGGTAGGAAGGGTGCCTACTCGCCTGCAAACACCGGAATCCTCGTGAGGGCGGTACCATACGCGGATCCTCTGGTCGTGGTGAGCACTAAAAACGTAGTCCCGGGCAATCAACAGAGCCTTGACGGGCCCGCTCCCATATTCGTGAAAGGTGGGGTGTTTCCATACACGAATGTTTTCGCTTCCTGAGGCGGTGTAAAGCAGGCCGTTGCTTGACACTGTGAATGCATAGACGTGGCCATCTTGCCTCGCCATCATAGCAATACATCCGTAGGATCTGCCGTCCAGCAACTGGGTCAAGATGGGGGAGTTCAGAGGAGACATTAATGTCCATGGGGAAGGACACGCCGAGGCATTGCTCCACGGCGACATCGCGTACGGCGAAGCAGAACTGAATCTTGCCGGGGAAACTATGTCCGTTGAGAGAAAGCTGTAGCCCGACTTCATACCTGAGCTGTTGTTCAGGCCCAAACTCTCATTCGATGAACGACTGCTAGTCGAAGGCAGGCTTGGATCTGATCGCAAAAAAACTCTTGAGCATGGTTTTTGCGGCTTTCAGAGGATCTGTTATCTTCGGTGAAAATTTCCGGGCGTGCTTCGATCCTTCGCCAGAGCTTCATACTCGAAAACGTTCACGATCTCCATCTTTTCTGCAAAACCCAACTCTTCAACTATTCAGTGCAATCCACAGCTATGGCTGAGAACTCTATCAGGCGATCCAGAATTGGTACCAGAATGTAACATGTAGAATTAGGACTGTACGCTGAAACACTATAATTCGTGATAATTTAGTCCCCGCAATTTAGAATTTGAATATAAAAATTGGCTTTTAATATCACTTTTTGTTTTGTTGCTTAACCATTTAGAATATCTCTGGCCTTCCGCTGCTGTCTCCAGAGCTCGTCGTCAGCGTTGAGGATCCCGTCGCCCAGGAAATCGCGCACCACGTCTCGATGGACATACAAAAAAACGTTTGAACTCGTGCCCGAACTCCTTGCCTGAGTGGTAACGTCTAATCATCATACCGATGGTAACGCCATCAACGGTCTCCCCCGAAAGTCTGGCCGAATTGTCAGTTTGAAGGAGCAGGGTTATCTGAAACCACTGTCCGAGAATCAATTGACTGCAAGTTTTGGATTTCCGTTTCCAACTCATGTATTTTTGGTAAAAAAAAAAAAATCCATACTATGACATATTACAGATCCAAAAATGTGTCTACGATCCCATAGATCAATCAACAACATATTTTCTTGACCTGCAGACCTAACAGCGCCATCTGACACATCCTCAATATGAAAAGAAGACTTGCTTTTGACGAAGCATCAGCACGCATGTTTATTCTCTGTAAACGTTAGTGTAGGAAATCTAATTGAATGAACCTGGAATTCGCCTGGAGTTGTTCTGTGAGTAAACTCATATTATGTACCTGGGGAAGTTTCTTCATCCAGTTGATCACCATATACCTGAAGTTTGTACTGCGGCTTACCCAAGCCCCAGGGCCAGTTTAAGTAGATGCTTCATTCCCATGAACTCGCCTAGGTTATTGGACCCTTTCACCAAATCGGCATTGAAACTGTAGAAGTGAGTTTCAAAAAGTTTAAGAACTCCTCCACAGCTGCATTTAGACTCTGGTCCCTGACAGTCTCATTTAAGAACCCCCATGAGATGGTTTTATCTATCCTCACCTGTTGTTAAGTCAAGAACAACACGATTGATCCAGCCAAGATAGAGCGGATTCACATATTTCTGAAGTTGAACAGCCATAGCTAAATCCATTGGTGAATGAATTTTGGTGATCCATTTGCATAGGCGATTGTATGATATTCAAGAATTTACGGAGAACTCGATACTAAAATCTGAGAGAAGCCACGCAAACTATGGTGATGTGAAGTAAAAAATGGAAGCAATGGAGGAAGCAGTTCCTCTAGAAGCTGAAACTGGAGAGAATTTGGGGAAATATTCATCAATACATGGACTGCAATGAAGACATAGGAAGAAAGTGCCTGTGGCTTCATACTGCAATCATACAATATTGGAGCCATTTGCTTCACTATCATGGATGGAAACTTTAAGTATAATTGCATAGCAAAGATTTCAATATACTGGCGAACTGCAGGCAGGTTGTTCATATAAAGGCATTTATGCATGGAAAACGTAACTTGCTGAAGTGAACCTTCATCAACAAACCGTGATAAAATGCAGATCATTTGCCAAACACGAGTCTTTCGCCTGTGAATAGCGCTTGACTTTTTGTATAGTTCCCTGGCAAGGTCTCGCTTCAACAAACCCCAATTCATCACCCATCTCACAGATCTCAAAATGGGGAGAATGGAGTCCTCATCAACACTCTACAAGCTTGGGCAACACAATCAATTTTGATATTTGTTACAACAGAGGCAACCAAAGCAATGATACATGATCAGAGTCTATCTATGACTCTGTGGGCAAAAGCATGCATGAGAACAGTATATGTTCAGAACAAGAGTCCTCACCAGATCTTGAAGAACATAACTCTAGAAGAAGGCTTCACCGGAGTGAAGCCTGAGATTGAACACTTCAGGATATTTGGATGTCCAGTATATTTTCATGTACCCAAAGAGAAGAGATCCAAGCTAGACCCTTTAGGGAGAAAGGTCACATTTGTGGGATACAGTGAATCTTCGAAGGCATATCGGATCTATATCCCTGGTCAGAGACAGATTGAGATAAGTAGAGATGTTATATTTGAAGAAGAGATAGCCTTTCAAAGATCCAGAGCATCTCAGATGGAGATTGACAGTGAGACAATACCTTCTCCACCTTCAGCAGTTCAGAGGGAGACAAACATTATTCCAGTTGATCCAGCTATTCCAGCTGATCCAATTGCTCCAGTTGATATGCCCAAAGATATTGCAGTAGGGCATAAAAGGCCTTCCTGGGCTCGACAAACTTTGTAGGAGGCAGAGGGACATACTACCCCTCAAGGCACATCCTGAGAGAGCAAGAGACCAAAGAGATTTTCGAGCTACCTTTCAACCATGAGCCTCATCATTGATTCTGAGCCTTCTTGTCATGGAGAAGCAACAAGTGAACAGGTATGGCAAGATGCCATGACAAAAGAATATCAGTCTATCTTGAAGAATGATGTATGGGATATCGTTCCGAGACCAGAAGGGAAGTCTGTAGTGACTTCCAAGTGGATCTATAAGATCAAACATGTAGTTGATGGAAGTATCGAGAAATACAAAGCAAGATTTGTAGCCAGAGGATTCTCACAAGCAAAGGGAGTTGACTATGATGAGACATTTGCTCTAGTAGCCCGATACACTTCCATCCGTACTATCATTGGACTAGCTGCATCCATGGGTTGGAAACTACATCAGATGGATGTAAAGACAACCTTTGTCAATGGTGAGATTGAGGAAAAAGTTTATATTGAGCAGCCAGAAGGATTTGTGATACACAATGAGAAATCTCATGTGTGCAGGTTGAAGAAAGCCCTGTATGGACTAAAGCAAGCACCTCGTGATTGTTATGAGAAAATAGATGGATTCTTGATGAGTTTGAGCTTCAGCAAGAGTGCTGCTGATCCAAACCTATATTATCATATTGTTGGCAACGAGTGCTTAATCTTGGCCCTATATGTGGATGACCTTTTCCTCACCGGTTCAGAGAGACTTATTGCTGAATGCAAGCAAGCATTGACTGCCAAATTCGAGATGAAGGATTTGGGTATGATGCACTACTTCTTGGGACTAGAAGTATGGTAGAGGATTGATGAAATTTTCCCGAGTCAAGGAAAATATACAGTGGAGATATTGAAGAAGTTCGGTATGACAGCATGCAAATCCATGCCTACACCAATGGTGATGGATTTGAAGAAAATGAATGATGTTGATTCAGGCGAGATTGATCCGCACTTGTACCAACAACTGATTGGATCATTGATGTATGTGGTTAACAACAGACCTGATATATGCTATGCAGTGAATGTACTAATTCAGTTCATGAGTTAGCCGAGACAGACTCACTGAATAGCAACGAAACATGTATTGAGATACCTACGAGGCAGAGTTGGATATGGCCTGAGATATACCTCCAGTGTAGGCTTGAGTTTGCAGGGATATGCCGATGCAGATTGGGGCAAGAAGCGCAGTGGACCAGAAGAGCACATCCGGTTGTTGTTTTACCTTGGGGTCTGCCATGGTTTCCTGGTGCAGCAGGAAACAAAGCTCTGTGGCCTTGAGTACCGCAGAAGCAGAGTTGGATATGGCCTGAGATATGCCTCCAGTGTAGACTTGAGTTTGCAGGGATATGCCGATGCAGATTAGGCAAGGAGCGCAGTGGACCGGAAGAGCACATCCGGTTGTTGTTTTACCTTGGGGTCTGCCATGGTTTCTTGGTGCAGCAGGAAACAAAGCTCTGTGGCCTTGAGTACCGCAGAAGCAGAGTATATAGTGTTGAGTGTGGCAGTCCGCGAAACAGTGTGGCTTCGCAAGCTTTTGACAGATTTATTTGATCATGAGATGGATCCTACCAATATTCATTGTGATAACTAGAGCTGTGTGAAGCTCTCTCAGAACCCTGTGTTTCATGATAGATCGAAACACATTGAGATAAAATATCATTATATCAGAGACATTGTGTAGAGGAAAGCAATACACGTGCAATACCTTCCTACACATGAGCAGATTGTAGATATCTTCACCAAACCGCTTGCCAAGACGAAGTTCGAGTACTTCCGTGAGAGACTTGGCCTGGTGCAGAATACATCCCTAGCTGAGAGGGAGTGTTGATGATTACAGCCAAGACGAAGTTCGAGTACTTCTGTGAGAGACTTGGCCTGGTGGAGAATGCCTCCCTAGCTGAGAGGGAGTGTTGATGATTACAATTGCGTGAGACATCCTCCAGGACACAGATTGAGTGAGTCGGCTTGTGAGAGAGTCCATGAGTTGGGTGTGTCGTTCCTCTTTGAGACGAAGATGGAACACTGTGTGCCTCTGTGTAGGGAAGATGCCCATGAGCTGGGTGTGTTGTTCTCTCTGAGACGGAGATGAAACAATGTGTACCCTTGTGAGGGGTGAAGGAGCCCATGTGATGGGTTTACTGTTCCTCTCTATGTAGAGAGTCGAGACGATGTGATACTCCAGATGATTCTCCTGTGAGACTCAGTGAGATAGAGATCTGTTGAGTAGGACATCCTTGTGGCTGAGCACAGGTGGACATGATCCTAGTGGTTAAGCACTAGTGAGTGTGTGTCTAGATGATTCTCCTGTGAGACTCAGTGAGATAGAGATCTGTTGACTTGGATGTCCCTGTGGCTGAGTACAGGTGGACGTGCCCTAGTGGCTGAGCACTAGTGGGTGTGTGAGATCCCTTGCTATATTGTCTAAGAGTTAGATTTACCTATAACCCTAATTGTGATGTAAAAGGTACAGGTCGACCCCACCATAAAGTGAAAGTTAACTAATGTAAAAGATAATTAATGTTGTAATTATTAATTATATTATGAGTTATTGATGTCGGCCCTGTTGTGCCAATAGACACCACTTTTGATGTGTCCAGCCTAATATAAATAAAGCCATTGAGGAAACACCACAAAAGTGTGATTTTGGAAATTTCAGCAAGTACAAGTTCTAGGGTTGAAGTGTACACCTCTCTTGGGCGCTAGCCTTCTAGGTTTTATGAGCACCCTTTTGTGTGCTAGGTCTATGGTGTGGGAGGTCTTTCTCTTGAAGAATATAGCAAAGGATTGGTTGGGTTTTCTTCCCTTGTTGAGAAGGGTTTCCCAGGATACTTCTTGTGTACTTGTGCATGGTATTTCTTCTTGTGATCTTGGTTACTGCAACAAATTGTTTATGGTGCAACTGCAATTGTCTGTGGTTCAAGTAAAATGCTAAAATTGGAATAAACTTCATGCTTGAGCCTAGCATAGTGAAAAATCAACAACATTGCCATTATCTGGTCACTATGCCAGGGCAGTGACCTTCAACCTCTCCATAAAATTATGAAAGAATAAAAGAATGGCAAATAATGGGTTTGGAAAAAGTGCATTGCGGATGAAGGTACCACACACCCTCTACAAAGGCACCCATGAATGAGACACTACGACCCCTTGTATGTCATGAGCCCTATGCCCATTGAGTCTTGACCACAACCACTTCATCCACTTTACATGGCTTAGAGAGGGATTTCTTGGAAACTCTCCTTGACCTAGGGCAAGATCTACCCAATAGGACACCTCGTCAACCCTACCATATTCAAGCTTGACAAGTCGCTTAGTGTCCTTGAACAATTAATTGTTTGATATAGTGATCTTTGATGCACATGCTTAGGTGGCTTATTTATTGATTGGATTCACTTATCATGATGTTATGACTTGAGATCCTTGGAGGGCATGCTTATTTGTCTTTGCAGGACCTAGTTGGTGGACAGTTTTGGAAGAACAAGCCTAGCTTGGGCTTCCATGGGGCTTGAATCCCACAGGTGGATGCCAAGGGCCTGCATGCCGGATGAGAAAGATCAGACTTGGAAGGCCTTGAAGATGACATGGATGACATAGCCTAGCCCCCACATGCCAAACATTTTTGCTAGGAGAGGCAAAAGGTCACTCCTAGAGGCATGACATCACCTAGGGGGGTTAGGGCTTGGTGGTGAGGTGACATACATTGGCACTTGGCCGTTTTGAAGGGGCTTGAGCCTTCATCATGAAGGAAGTTGTTGGATGCTTGACATGTGGCTTTGGGAAGCCTCTCTAGTCCTCTCCATCACCAATGACCTCCTCCAAATGCCAAAACGTCGCGTGAAGGGGTGATATCCTACTAAAATTAGGGTTTTATTTGTGCAAACGTGAAACTTTAAATGAATTGTTTAATATTACTTTATTAAAGGGGGCAAGATATGGGTTGTTGACCCCTAGTCTTGTGGTTTACCCCTTAATTTATGGACAAGTCACCTTAGTGACATTTTGTATAAATAAGAGATCATAAGATCTCATTTGAACATAACTCTCCCTCTTGTGAGAAGTATTGGTCTGAAATTTTCCCTACACTTGGAGTATCTTGCCTCTTGTGCTATGGAATAATGCTTTTTGGTTATGGTGTGATGATGATGATGGTGTACTATCTCTAGGAGGTCATTCTCTTGCTTTTGTGGAGGTTTACTTTGGCATGTTAATGCTTTTTCTTGAATGGTATGGTCTCTTTACTTTGTTATCATCATTTATAATTAAAGATAAGGTTGTTTTGGCCATGGCTAGATAGGGAGTATAAGGGCATACACCCCTATCCTAGTTTCCACCATAATTGTCAAGCTTTTAAAATTGTTTTGCAAGGGTTTAGTTGAGGAAGTAAGAGGATTTACATTCCTCATCTTCAAACCCTAGCTAGGTTACTTGCCTTGGGAAGTAAGAGGGTTTACACCCCCAAGGATTTAGTAACCCTAGCTCTTTCTTCTTGACCCCATTAACCCATAACTAACGACACTAATCTTGCATTGGAGAAATAAAATATTGCATTGGGAAACGTGATTTTTGGTCATTTTTACTTGTTGCAAAGTGGATTGTATTCCTTGTGCCTTGGGCACCTCACAGCCACTAGGGCGTCCCCATCAAGGGGCTACTTCTTGCTGCTGTTATAAAATTACATCTACAGTTATTAGGGCTGCAGAAACCCTAACTCATTTGCTTGAATAACTCTCTTATCAACCATTGGATTTTGCTCAAAGTTTGCACACTTATTTTTCTTAGTCTACGCACTTTTTGGCAAAGTTTGAGGGATTTTCAGTGGCTGATTTTCTTTCTGTATTACATTGAATGTTACAGCCATAAGGTTGATATAATTTACTGCAGACAAGTGTTTACAACAGCCTTATCTTTTTATGCTAGAATATTGGTTTTTCATCTTGAATTTAGCTAGTCATTAACTGGTCTTTCTCTTGTATCTTCTACTTGATCTCTAGAATTTATTGAGCATCTTATAGTACCATATTATTGCTGATATATATTGTTATCTATTTCTGCAAATTAGGGACAACAAGCTTAACTTTCTGATCCAACGAACATACATCATTGCAAAGTTGTTTTTCTTGTGTCTCGGGCAGGTGTTTCACCATTTACAGGTTACTCAACATACTTGGAAACCCTTAGACCTTCCCAAGACTTCATTCCGCACATTTCACTCCACTTAGACTTGACCTCTAGGGGCTCCACTTCCATCTCTATCCATCTAAATCTCATTCCCCCTAGGGTCACCGGGATCGCCTCCCTAGAGTGATCTAGTCACCCGTGAAGTGCGGGACCTACATCGAGGTGACATTGGGTGTAGGATTCCCAAGTTGCAGCACTTGCTTTGTGGTTGGGTTGGGCTCTGCCCAACCTACAACTTGTGGTATACAATTTTGGCGTCGTTGCCAGGGAAGATTTTGAATCTTCTTCGTGCCCTAACGACACTTTGGTAAGCTATCCCAAAGCCTTTCCCTTAGCTTGCCTGGTGAGTCCACCTAAGGGACGTTCCCTTTCCCTTTCCTTGATGAGTTCATCTTGAAACTCATCTGGGGACTCCACCTTCCCAGAATCCTTCTTTCACCAAACCTTTTCCCCTTGGGAGGTTCAAGCCTTCTTAGATTTACCAAAGAAGGACTCCTTTCAAGTCTCCCGTTGCTAAAACCCTTTTCCATAATACCCTTCCTCTTGTTCCAATGGCTCGCCCTTGGGCAAGGGACCTCTACAAACCTATTAACATGGCCAATATCCCAGGTTACCCTAACAAAATGCGAACATAAGTGAACAAGTGGTTGCTAAAGTTCCCAGGAAACAATGTGATAACTGCTGAAGACCACATTTATGTCATGGGCCGAGACATGGACAATGCAAGTATTGATCATGAAGATGTGGCCATGAGGTTATTTGCTTCGTCATTGACTGAAGAATCCCTTGATTGGTTCAAAGGACTCCCTGATAATCATATCACATCCTATGATGCTTTTTCCAACTTATTCAAGAGCATATGGTCGAAAAAGGCAGATGGTGGGACACTTGGGACTCTGAAATTTTCCCTGCACTTGGAGTATTTTGCTTCTTGTGTTATGGAATAATGCTTTTTGGTTATGGTGTGATGATGATGATGATGGTGTACTATCTCTAGGAGGTCATTCTCTTGCTTTTGTGGAGGTTTACTTTGGCATGTTAATGCTTTTTCTTGAATGGTATGGTCTCTTTACTTTGTTATTATCATTTATAATTCAAGATAAGGTTTTTTTTGCCAAGGCTAGATAAGGAGTATAAGGGCATACACCCCTATCCTAGTTTCCACCATAATTGTCAAGTATCAGGATGTTGTTTCAGTTTGGGATCAGGTATATCTCATGGTTGAGCAGAAAACAGATGTCAGTGGCACTTAGTACAACAGAGGCGGAGTATATTGCAGCCAGTGTTGCAAGCCGTGAAGCAATGTGGCTTAAGAAGTTGCTGCATGGTTATTTGATCTAGAGTTGGAGCCAACTTTGATACATTGTGATAATCAAAGTTTTGTGAAGCTTTCAGAGAATCCAGTCTCTCATGACAAGTCAAAGCATATAGAGATCAAATACCATTACATTTGAGACATCGTGCAGAGAGGAGCAGTGGAGCTCCAATACATATCCACAGATGAGCAGATAGCGGACATTCTCACCAAGCCTCTGTCTAGAGTGAAGTATGTGTACTTTAGAGACAAGCTTGGCGTGATGCAGAATGCCCACCCTCATTGAGAGGGAGGTGTGATGTTTCTCCTCCAACAGGCTTCCCTTTTGGCCAAGGGTTTCCTAGATCAGTCATGCGGAGTGACTGAGGGAGTAATGTAATAGTCTTGCCCAGTGGATGGGTGTGAATGGGGCTACTAGCAGAGGAGAAACATCATAGGATAGTCGTGGAGACTATGGTAGTAACTTTGTGCTACTAGATTCGTAGTCGTGGAGACTACTGGATAACATGGTAGCTTTGTGCTACTAGATTCGTAGTTGTGGAGTCAACTGGATAGCATGGTAGTAGCTTTGTGCTACTAGTTGATTGCTACGTAGTCGTGGGGAATACTGGACAACAGGGTAGTAGCTTTGTGCTACTAGTTGATTGCTACGTAGTCGTAGAGACAACTGGACAACATGGTAGTAACGTTTTACTACTAGTTGATTGCTGGATAGCATGGTAGTAGCCTTGTGCTACTAGTTGATTGCTACGTAGTCGTGGAGACTACTGGACAGCATGGTAATAGCTTTATGCTACTAGTAGATTGCTGGACAATATGGTAGTAGCTTTGTGCTACTAGTAGATTGCTGGATAGCATGGTAGTAGCTTTGTACTACTTGTTGATTGCTACATAGTCGTGGAGACTACTGGACAGCATGGTAGTGGCTTTGTGCTACTAGTTGATTGCTGGATAACGTGATAGTAGCTTTGTGCTACTAGTTGATTGCTACGTAATCGTGGAGACTACTCGACAACATGGTAGTAGCTTTGTGCTACTAGTTGATTGATGGATAACATGGTAGTAGCTTTTGCTACTAGTTGATTGCTGGATAACATGGTAGTAGCTTTGTGCTACTAGTTGGTTGTTGCCTAGTCGTGGAGATTATTGGATTGCATGGTAGTAAGCTATGTGCTACTAGTTGATTGCAACATAGTCATAGAGACTATGGCGGTAGTTTTGTACTATTGGATGGCATGGTAGTAGCCTTGGGGCTACTAGTTGATTGCAATATAGTCGTGAGACTATGGCGGTAGTTTTATACTACTAGATGGCATGGTAGTAGCCTTGGGGATACTAGTTGATTGCAGCATAGTCGTGAGACTATGGCGGTAGTTTTGTCCTACTGGATGGCATGGTAGTATCTTTGGGCTACTGGATGATTGCAGCATAGTCGTAAGACTATGGTCGAAGTCTTGGGACTACTAGAAGAAAACATCTTGAAAGAATACCTCCCTAGCTAAGAGGGAGTGTTGATGTTTTGGTAGCAGCGAGAGGTATTCCCTCCTAGAAAACTTTTCTTAGAGAAGAAGAAGATTCCAGAAGTCAAAGGAATACCATTAAACAGTTGAAGAACACCCCGGAAGAGAAGTCAACCCACAGGAAAATAATAAAGAAGAAATATACTTTCTAGGAAGAGAAGTCGACCCACAGTAAAATGATAAAGTGAAAATATAATTTCCAGGAAGATAAGTCAACCCACTGAAATAATAAAGTAAATATGAAGACCCAGAATAAGAAGTCGGCCCCAGACAGTCACCCAGATTAGTATAAATACAAGGCTGGATCATTTCATTTATACAGTGAGATAGTTCTCCTTTTGCAGTGCGCACTAGGCAACTAGCAGCTGCAGTTGTGGCATTTTTGCTATTTCCGGGTTTTGGTTCCCTTGGAGAGTGTGCCCCACTTGGGGAAGGATATTCTTGGTGGCTCTTGGTGGTCTATCTTGTCCGCTACCTATGGAAGAGTTGCGCTAAGGTTTTTGGTGCTGCCCAGTTACAGTTGCAGTTGCAGTAGCAGTAGCAGTTGCCGTTATAGTTGTAGTAGTAGTTTTCAGTTAGCAGTTACCAATTGTGCCAGTTATGTGGTGCGCTATCTTGCTCTAGTGATGCGCCTATCTTGCGCCAGTTCTGTGGTGACTTAGTTGTCTACCCTCGCTAGGGTTTGACAAGAAAAAGAGATAAGTATTTGTCATCAGGGTTTCTGTAGATTTTTTGAGGTCCTATGAGGCTGCCACCTAAGGTCTGTCCTTGACCTTAGTATGGCTCTAAGTTTCAACTGTGTGGCTGTCTTCTCTTGGTGTTTTAGGACAACAAACAGTCACCAAACTTTCTGCTCAATGTTTAATGGTTAAATGCTCTTTTAAGGTGCCCTTGCAAGTGTTTTCTTTACTCAACGTTAGCACATGCATAATACATTAAAACACATAACATCACCTCTAGATCTTTTAACTTTAAAATGCTGATCTACACTTCTAAGCATGCATAAATTTGACACAGGTATTTTTGGTCAACATGACCCTGGATAAAACCTCCCCGAGGAAAACCAGTTTGGGATATATGTCTATATAATGATGATCAAAGCATGAGATACAACAAGTAATACAATACAAAGGAACCTGTATACATAGCAATCTCCTCACGAGCCTTGCCATAAGATCCAGTGAGATATGTGCTCAAACTCAGGTGCTCCCTCTCCCTTTGTTGCTCTCTCTACTGAAATGAAGCACTCTCCTTCCTCTTTGACCCAATGAAGAAATCCCTCCATAGGAATGTGCTCTCCTGTGCTGCCTCTCCACTGAACTAGTCATAACTGGCTTCCTCCAAGCGAAACTGCTACTAGGTAGTTGTGCATCCACTCATACGGTGCGCCCTCCTCCTAGCAGATGTGATCACCATCAAATAACTGAGGCCTAAGCTAGATGCCTCTCTCCATGGAAGCATGCGCCCAAGCTCTCCTCTCCCAATGCAACTGTTCTCATCCTCTTGCTCCTCCTACTTCTCCTCAAGTGAACAAACAAGTGAATGAAGCCTCCTTTGCCCCTTGCACCCTCCTTTAGGATGCATAAGAAAACCTAAAAGATGGATGGATGAGATCATCTCATCTCATCCCTAATCAATGGTTGAGATCATCTCACATAAATCTCAACTCAAAACCCACTTCACTTAAGTTTCCATAGTTTCCATAATTTTCACTTTATGTCTATTAATTCACCCACATTGTGAATTAATTGTCACTTTAGGCTAAAATGACCAAATTTCACTTTTACATAATACATAGTACAAGGGTAATAGTCTTCCCCCTTTGTGCTTGAGACTCGTAAGCACATGGGGACCACTTTCCAAGGTACCCAAATCTCAATAGTTTCTTCATTGTTGGTTTGCTCTTGTGAATAGAGCTTGTTCATGGTTGTATTGGAATATTATAAAAATTCTCTCTAAGAAAAGTTGGCTGGGTTTTTCCCCGAGTTTGGGGTTCTTGTGCTTGTTTGTCTTTTGCTTATATATTTCTGTATATGGTTATTGAATGTTAAAAGAAGATAAAAATGCTATGGTAAATCTAATGTTAACAAAACTAATGAAAATCTAACATAGCAGTGCTCCGTAAGATGCAACCACTTCATACACGCCCTCTGTTGTGCTGACACATAGTTTCACAGGTATCTCTGAATCCACTTGTTCACGATCTCTGTCTGCCCATTTGTCTGAGGATGATAGTTGGTACTAGGCGTCAACTCTCTCCTTGATAACTGGAACAACTATTGCCATAAAGCGCTGAGAAACCTGTTGTCTCGGTCACTGATTATGTATCTCGGAAGACCATTCAATCTGAACACCTCCCCGAAGAATATGTCCGCTACCTGAGATGCGCTATACTTTGACGGAATGGCAAAGAAGTGTGCATATTTGGTCAACCTGTCCATCACCACATAGATACAGTCCCTGCCCTGTACCTTCGACAACTATGTAATGAAATCCATGGAAATGCTCTCCCATTTCTGCTCAGGAATCGACAATGGCTGAAGCAATCCTGCATGATGTGTAGGCTCTGACTTGTTCTGCTGACAATTCATGCACTCTCTCAGATATCGAAGCATGTCCTCCTTGAGACCCTTCCAAGAGAATCTCTCCCTCACTTGCCTATTTGTCTTCAAATACCTCGAGTGCCCTGATAGTGGTGTGTCATGTACTTCCCTCAAAATAATATCCTTGAGTGTGGACTCATGGACAAGATAGATTTTGTCTTTGTAGTAGATGATGTCACCCACTGCTCTGTACCTGTCATCATGGATAATGCCCTCCATCAGCTTACATGCAAAGATATTCTTGGAGTACTCCACCAATAGAATGGACTTCCAGTCCGTTGAGATCTCTTTCATGGAGAAGGCTGCAAGTCTGTTAGATAGGGCGTCAACAACTATGTTCTTCTTGCCCTTTACATACTCAATGTCAAAATCATATGCCTGTATCTTACTCACCCATTTCTGCTGCCTCTCGTTCAGGTCCTGCTGCTCCAAGAAATATCTCAAGTTGTTGTGGTCAGTCCTAACCACAAAGCATCCTCCCACCAGGTATTGTCTGAACTTGGCCAATGCATGCATGATCCAACATCTCCTTACCATAGATAATATAGAGCTTCTCTGTCTCCCTCAACTTCCTGCCCTCGAAAACTATGGGGTGTCGATTCTGCATCAACACTGCTCCCATCCCCTCATCGAATGTGTCACACTCCAGTACAAATGGCTATGATAAATCTGGGAGTCCTAACACTGGGCAAGTGCTCATCACCTTCTTCATTCTGTTGAATGCTACCTGTGCTTCCTCTGACCATCTGAATGCTCCCTTCTTGGTGAGGTCTGTCAATGGCGCACCCAGTTGTGAAAACCCTTTCACAAAGCGCCTATAATAGCTGCATACGCTGAAGAACCCTCACAACTCTGTAAGTGATATGGAGGTGGGCCAATCTAAGATCGTATGGATCTTCTTTTGATGCACCTTCACTCCCTTGACACTAATCACGTGCCCCAAATAAAGGATTTCTATCAGCCCAAACTCACACTTTGCCTCCTTGGCAAACAGTGACTGCTCCTCCATAATGCTAAGAATCTCATTTACATGCCTCAAATGTTCCTCCCAAGTCCTACTGTAGATCAATAGGTCGTCAAAGAATACTAGTAAGAACTTCCTCAACTGCTTGTTGAAGATATGGTTCATACATGACTGGAAGGTAGCTGGTGCGTTAGTCAACCTGAAGGGCGTGACTAGAAACTCATAGTGCCCGTAGTGACATATGAATGTTGTCTTAAGGATGTCCTCCTCTTTAACCCTGATCTGATGGTACCCTGATCGAAGATCAATCTTCGAGAAGTACACTGCCCGATGTAACTCGTCTATCATCTCATCGATCCTGGGTATTGGGTATCGTTTCTTGATGGTCTTCTTGTTCAATACCCTGTATTCGATGCACATCCTCATCGTGCCATCCTTCTTCTTTACCAGTACTATTGAAGAAGCGAAGGGACTAAAGCTAGGCTTGATGTGTCCCATCTCTAGCAACTCTTGTATGGCCTTCTCTATCTCGTCCTTAAACTTCTTCGGATGCTTGTATGGTGTGGTGATCACGGGCTTTGCCCCCTCCTCTAGTTTAATGACATGCTCAAATCCCCTGTCAGGTGGTCTCCCTATTGGTAGTTGTCTGAATACCTTTCCATGCTTTTCAATCAATGCATGTATGTCCACATGATAGTGTTGGCGGTCCTGTGATGGCTTCTCCATGGTGATCAAGCACTCTGTTGCGCAAGCCATGTCCCTGTGTCTAAAAAGGGTCTCCATGTGTTGGTTAGACACGATCTTGGGGGCACTTGTCCACATATCTCTCAGGATAAATCACTGACCACCTTTGCCCCTGAACTCCATCCTCATGTCCTGATAGTTCATATGGATATCTCCTAGTGTGTACAACCACTGAACTCCTAACACCACATGGGTGTCTACCAAATCCACGACACAAAAGTCATCAATCGATGTATAGTGGCCCAATGTCACATCCAATCCCCTGATCCTCCGAGTACACGTCATATTGTGTTCATTTGCTACCACCATGTTGAATCCCTCAAAGTCCTCTACAGGGATTTGTCTCCTGGTGACAAGTGTTGCATCTATGAAGTTGTGGGTGGCACCACCATCAATCAGTGTTGTAACTCTCTTCTTGTGCAAAATGTGTTGATTTTTTCTCACTTCTGCAATTTATCCCAATCCCGGTTTCAATCACTCCTTATCACTCCAAAAGTTTAATGCCCATTCCCAATATTAATGAAATTTGCAGACATTAATATGCATTAAATATATAAAATGAAATTTGACTGAAACACATGAAATAAATGATCTTTTCCAATGGCTGTCTTAAAACTCAGAAATAAACCAGCAAGCAAACATTTAATGACACAATGATATTTGGTCAATTGACCCTGGAAAAACCCCAATGTGGGGAAAACCAGTGAGAGAGAGGGAGTTCTTCTTATTTCTTCAATTTCTGGAAATTACATTTCAGCAAAAATAAAACCAACAGAATTTAACTTATCTCTTCCTCGATTTCCGTGCTTGAAATTGACTGGAAGAAACACCAAATCTGCCACCTCGAATTCTGTGCCCAGACAGCCGTACCGTACGGACTGTCACAGCATTAAATGCTGTATGATTTTACTGAAAAACATGCCCATAATTTATTGCAGCTGTATGGCGGCCGTACAACTTGTACGGACTAATAAATGCGCATGTTTCCTCGATTTTCGAGCTGCTGTACGGCCAGAACAGGTACAGTAAATGCGTCCGTACCAAATCCGTATAGTATGGATTCTTCTTGCTGCTGGTTGCCTCGAAATCCATGCCCTAGCTTTGTCTTGGAATTCGTGCCTCTTCTCTGCTGCTTTCTCTTCTCAAAAAATTAGAAACTTTCTCTTCTCTTGCTTTCTCTCAATCTCTCAATCTCTCTTGGAAAGAATGACTTCTCATTTGGTCTTTTTCCTCCTTTAGAATCCCTAAGTGACTCTTAGGTTTCCCTTTTTGATCCAAGGGCTCACATTGCCCAAGATCAACGGTTGAAATTAAATGCTCCATTAATATTCACTTTATTTAATTTCACTCACCCAACTTAAATAAACACCCACTTGGTGCATTAAGTT
>ML834488.1:59014-69436 GCA_009831015.1 Picea engelmannii | reverse complement strand
AAATATTATGTACATCAATATAAAAATTCTTTATAATAAATTTATTTCATACAAATATTGTTAGAACATTGATATTAAAATTCTATAAATGAAATTGGAATAGAAGAAAATGACACTAATATTTTTCCCATTAATTAAAATAATGGCATCAAAATAAACTCATTAAATATATTCAAATTGTAATATATAATAATAAAGTAATAACTAAAACATGTTATAATAAAAAATAATAATTAACATTAACTTTATTTTGTATATACATATAGTATGTGAATATAAAATGTGATAAATGTCAAAAGAGTATATGTCATAGACCTAAGAGTGTTATTTAAAATTTTATTTTCGTCATTTTTTGGTTTTGCATCACTACCTTGCTTTAGCCACAGGGGTTGGCCAACTTGCACTTGCTACAAACAGATCATGCCTTTTCTCTTAAAGTCTACCCATAATTTTGAATTAATCTACAATATGTCAAGTATGCAACCATTTCAACATAACCAAGTTCATTTAACAATAGGTACATGTGCAACCATGGCCTTAAAACATCTCAACGATACTTTTACACTTTGTCAATATTTCAATTATACTATCTAACACAATATATTGCAAAGATCGTAACATTCATCCAAGTAAAGAGACCACAATACAATACATGTATAGGTGGCACCCAAGTAAGATGCCTTAACTTTATTTAGATGAAGAATTTTACAAGATACAAGGGATCATGGCCAACTGCCTACAAATTTTTTACAGACTACAATTATATAAGGAAAAACAACTTATAAGACCTTCCAATCCAACCCCTTAAGCATTTGCATGCCAACCTCTTGCAAGTCCCGACTCTTCCATTATTAACTCAACCAACATCCAATTTTCTCTACTATCTCAAATCTAGGCTTAGCAAAACCACAAAGCTCCTTGTCCACCCTTGTATGAATGAACAAACTTGTTCCATGACTTTGCACATGTGGATGTGAGTCTTTATATAAGGGGAGTTCCTTTCCTTTTTCCTTCTCTAAGGTGTCATGCAAGCCTCTCCATGTCCAAAGTGAATCCAACTTGTAAACATGTGCCTTTCTTCTCAAGGAATTCATTGCTATGTTCAACCTAACTTGTCAGTGCTCAATGGTCATGTTAATCTATGCCAAGAAGTGTTTCCACCATGCCTTCTTAGGTGAAAGTTTTGGTTGGTTAGCAAAGTAACTTGTTGCTACATTATCCATCTTCACAATGAATGATTTTCCTAACAAGTAGTGCCCCAATGCTTGTAGGTAATGTACAACTATGGTCATCTCTTTCTCATGGATGGGGTACCTCCATTCAAAATCTTGTAGATTTGTACTCTCATAGGCCACTAGATAACACTCCCGTGACAAAACGCCTTCCATGGAAAATTTTGAAGCGTTTCTCTGTACTTCAAATGATTGCCCAAAGTTTGGAAGCTTAAACATAGTGTTGCCACAAGTTTTTTTATTTAGTTCACATAATGTTGCTTGACACTTATCCAACCAATTCCACATTATATTCTTCTTCAAAAAATCATTGAGTGGTGTTAAAATATTAGAGTAATATTCAACAAATTTTGTGGTAGTAGTTAGTAAAACCAAGGGAACTTCTTACCTCATGAACTATTCTTAATTCCTTCCAATCATTAATCTCCCTCATTTTTGTAGGATCCATGTGGATGCATCCTTGTCCAATCCAATGGACCAAGAATGGAATTTACATATGCCCAAATACACACTTGAACTTCTTCAAGTACGACTCATTCTTGCTCAACACCTCAAAGATTTTTTCTAAATGTCTCTTATGGTCTTCCATGTTCTCACTTAACACCACATTTTCATCTAAGTAGACAACAAAAAACTTGTCCAAGAATGGTATGAATACATCATTCATCAATGTACAAATGGTATCCAAGGTGTTACACAACCCAAAAGACATAACAATAAATTCAACATTGCCATACCTTGTCACACATGTTGTCTTCATCTCATCTCCTTCCACAATTATTACTTGTGTACATTTTAAAACTTTATAGTATAGCAATGCACACACAGATTCTTCATAAAATAAAAAGAAAACAATAACATTCACACATAGTACTAAACAATTTTCCCTGGAAACCCATAATTAGGAAAACCAATAGATGTTAGATCTACACCTATAACTCTCATTGTATTAAATGTGCCATTACAATACAATATATAGGATTTTGTGGCATCCAAAACCCTAATCTGTTGACCTGGATTGGTTTCCTTGACCAAAATTACATTACAATGGGCTGAAAAACCATTGGCCAAAAAACCATCCCAAAATGAACAAAAAACAACCCAATTTTTTTTATTGGGGGCTATGCCCCCCCATTGTTCACATTCCAATGTACAATACATGGGATAATCATGCAAATAATATAACACATACCCAACATTCTCCCACTTGTTTTTTTCCTTGCATACAGGACCCCCCTAAGATTACATGATCAACAATCCAGGGCAACAATGCCTCTTTTTCTCTAAACCAAGAAAACTTCTTAGTGCTCATAGAAATTTTCAATGAATTTGAAACATTTTTCAAAGTGTACATCTTCTCCAACAACACCTTCTTTTCTTCAACCATGTCTCTCACAAAGTGATGTTGGACATCAATATGCTTTGTCTTAGAATGATAAGATGGGTTCTTTTCCAGAAATATTTCACTTTGATTGTCACAATATACCTTACAACTTGATGTACAAACCCAATACCTAAATATAATCTATGTAACCATACAAATTACTTATTTGCATGAGTGGTTTCCATGTATTCAACTTCTGTAGTTGAGAGAGAAACTATAGACCATCTCTTTCTCATCTGATCCAGATTTATGAGTGGAACAGAATGAAACCACATATTTATAATATTAACAGAGATACATAGTGAATAATAACAAAGATATTGTAAAAAATGGCTTTTATTAAATAAGAAATATGATGAAAACTGTAAAATGCAAACTGAAAACAAGCTTGCTAGAATGGTGGCAGCTTATCTCTGATAAAAGATGTGACAACTATGCTCATTAGGAAGAAGATGAGTAAAATGAGGCTCTAAAGGCCTTTTTACAATAAACATGAATGAAAAAACACTAGACATCCAAAAACCTAACCCTAGGAGATGAAGCGCCAAAAGTCATGTGGGCCTCGTTGGGGTAAGTTACTACATCAACTTCCCAGGGTCGTAACTTTTTCATATGATCTCTGTTTAGGGTGCATGATAGCTCGTTGGAAAGGATTGATGAGGATATTCATATAGGGGGATCAATCAGAGCCTCTACCTATCATTCAGGTGTCTGATCAAGAAAAAAGCGTCGTTTAGGCCCTCAAAATGGCCCTAGAAGTTCAGAAACCAGAAAAAATAGTAAGTTGCCAAAAACTTGTTTTGAGCCAGTTGGACAAGGTGGGTGGCCACAGATATCATCCTAGATCAATAATCCCCTCTTAGGAAGTAATGGTATCCATTGCATTGAGTACCCCCATCAGATGAGGAAATTTCTATTGAATTTGGCCCTAGGTGAGCCACATGCCTTGGTGCAAGAGCTGCCCTACTTTGACAACCCGATAAAGTTGGATCCTTTGTTGGCGAGTGAACTTGACTTGTGTGTAAATGATATGATCATTGTATTCCTGTTCCATGTAGTCAGGGTTGAGCTCTATTGGTTTTAACTCTTATGTTATCTTCAAGGTGTCTAATAATGGTGGAAAATAAGGCCAAAGGAGGTCCACATTGAATACTGGGTGCAAGCCAAGGAATGGGGGAAGGTTGAGCTGAAAAGAATTGTCACCCAAAACCTTGGTGATGGTGTAGGATCCATAACTGAGTGGATGAATCTTCTCATGAGGCCCTGTAAGGCGTTCTTTCTGCAAGTGCAACCAAACTTTCTCTCCCACCTGAAACTGGTGTGGCACCTGGTGTTGATCATGGCGCTTCTTCTAATTGGTATTGGACTTCTATAAAATATACTAAATATGTTGTCAGATGTGTTGTATCTTCTCATTGAATCAGGTGGATTTTTCATCTCTAGTTGGAGCATGCGACGAGTCTACCTGGGTGGTTGCAAGGGTTAGTGCAACATCCATGGGACCCAATGGTTGAAATCCCAACCCCACCTGAAAGGGGTTGTGGTCGGTTGAGATATGTATGGATCTATTATATCTATGATGAACATAGGGAATGCTTTCATCCCAGGTGAACGAGTGCTTGGAATTGTACATGCACACGATGTGCATGATCATCCAGTTGACGACCTTGGTTTGTCCATCTGTTTGGGGGTGGAAGGAAGTGGACTTGGTGAGCTTGGTGTCCAGCAGTGACCAGAGGCTCGACTAGAATGTGATGAGGAACCGACTATCCTAATCTAAGATAATGGTTTGTGGGATCCCAAAGTGTACACACACTTGTTCAAAGAAGAGCTTGGCAGTGGCCTTTGTTGTGATGCTCTTCTTCTAGGTGACCAAAATTTCCATCTTGGAAAAGTGATCAACAACCATAAAAACAAAGTCATTTCCTCACTTAGTGGATGGAAGGCCTGACATGTAGTCCATTGAGATGGATTCCCAGGGCCTGTCAGGAGTAGGAAGAGGATTGTACATGCCTTGTTTCTTAATGGATGGTTTAGAAATAATGCAAGAAATGCAGGACCAAATATACTTGCTGACATATTGTCGAAGTTTCATCCAGTAGAAATGTCGTTGCAACACTACCACTATATTTTCCATGCCGAGGTGTCCTGCCACTCGAATGTAGTGGGCTTCCCAAATCAGCTTCACTCACTCGCTTGATGGAACACATAGATGGCCTAGATGGCACAACAACCCGTCTTGAAGATGGAAATTGGTGAAAAATGTGTTTGTGCCCAACATCTGGTAGGTGTTGGACAGGTCAGGATCTATCTCATAGAAGTGGGGCCATCCCGAGGTCTCGTTGACGCAATAATCGAGCATTGTGGTGAGCACTGCGACTAGAGGTCTGCTGAGGTAATCAATGATTCGATTGGTACTTCCTATTTTATACTTGATGTTGAGGTGGAACTGCTGCAAATATGTGGACCACTTATGATGGAGGTCATTCTACAATTTTCCTTGTGTCTGCATGAACTGCAGTGGATTATGATCAGTTTGGATGACTATCTCCTTACAAAGAATGTAATTCCTCCACTAGCGACAAGCTTGCACAATGAAGTACATTTCTTTGTCGTAAGTAGGGCACTTACGAACTACATCTGATAGTATCTCACTATGATAGGCCACAGGGTGGTCCTATTGAGTGATGATTAGTCTGAAGCATCCATCTTGATCTCAAAGGGTTGTTGCAGGTCAGGTAACAAAATCACTGGGGCGGAGCACAAGCACTGCTTCATATCATTGAATTCTTTCTATTGGAACATTCCCCACAATTTTTTTTCCTTACCACCACCTCTGGTTATTTGGTTGAGGGCACATGAAATATGGGAGAATCCCAACATAAACCTTCGATATAAATTGGCAAGGCCTAAGAAGCTATGAATCTCAATGAGTGTGTTTGGGGATTGTCGGTCACAGATGACTTGGATCTTGGATGGATCAACATGCACACCATGCACATCAACAATGTAGCCTAGGTATTGGACCCTGTCCATGGAAAAGGATAATGTTTCCAAGTTGGCATATAGCTTGTGTTGCCTTAGAGTGCGCAAAACCTATTGAATATGTTGCAAGTGTTTTGTCCAAGTCTTTTTGTAGACAAGTATGTCATCCAGATACACCACCAAAAAACAATTAGTGAAATGTCACAAGATATCATCCATCATCCTCATGAAAATTGTTGGGGCATTTTTCAAACCAAAGGGCATGACTAACCATTCAAAAATACCTTCTTTTGACTTGAAGGGAGTTTTCCATACATCTGTCGGTTCTATTAGGACTTTATGGTAGCCATACCTCATATAAATCTTACTGAAGTATTTCCCCCACTTGATCTGATCAAGGAGATCATCAATTTGGGGAAGCGGGTACCAGTTTTTGACTGTAATTTTATTTAGTGCCCGGTAATCAATGCGGATTCATCAAGTCCCATATTTCTTCTTCACCAACACGATTGGGCTTCCACAAGGTGATGAGTTGGGTCAGATGTGCCCCTTGTGAATCAGTTCTTGGAGATGATGCTTGATCTCCTCATTTTCTAGTAGAGAGTGGTGATAGACTGGCCCATTTGGTAGTAGTACATCAGGGCTTAGATCTATGGGATTCTTGACCTGACAGTGTAGAGGTACCCCAGTAGGTGATGAGAATATTTCTTTGTATTCTTCCATGACCTTATCCATTTTCTTCTATTGCGTGGAGAGGTAGGTCGAAAAGTACATGGATGTGGATGCAACCTTTCACTCACTCTGAGAGTGAATCATGAAGAAGACAAACTTCCCGGTATGAGAAATGACCTTCCTGCATTTCTTGGCAGAGATCAAGGAAATAGCACTAGGTGGGACTACCTCAGGTATCTTGTACAATTTCCTATTCAAAGTAATAATAACACTGCGAGACCTAGACTCATATACAACATGACGTTTCCATAAATAAGGTTGGCCCAAAAGAACATAAAAAAATTCAAGGGGAGCAACATCACACAATACCTCATCTTTGAATGGTTTGATGCCATATGAAAGACGATATTGTTGGCTAACATGAATATCGCTTCCTTGACGGAGCCATCCGATGGTGTAGGGATGTAGGTGTGGTGTTGTCAGTAGGGCTAGCCTCTTGACAACCTCTTCTAATATGAGGTTCTTATGGTTACCACTATCAATGATGAAGTGCAGTGGAGTGCCTTTTAGCCACATCTCTGAATGAAAGAGGTAGTCACCTTCCTCTGGCTCATCAGGTTCATCAAGTTGGATCTTGGTGGTAGCAACAGTGGCAATGGGTTTCACATTAATGATCTGTCTCCCCTTTTATGGTTCTAACTCAAAGTCAGAACCCACATCTGATTCAGAGGCTTTTACCTCATCCACCAATGACTTCTTTAAGAGGCAATCAACAATGTTATTCTAGAGGCTCTTATGGAAGTCGCATCACTTCTTGGTATCTTTCTTCATCTTCCCATTGTCCTTCTTTGCTTGCGAGTTGGACTGGTTTTCCTGAGGTTGCCCATATTTTCTCTATCCTTTGTTCTATGGGTTGGGGCTTCCCTTTCCCTGCTTCTTCTATGAGGGGTTTCCAGACACAAAATGCCACAGTTTTTGTTTCATCTTTTGCTCGATTTTGATGGCATATCGATAGGCCGCGCCCAAGGATGATATGTCCAAAAAATCCATTTTTGTCTGGATGTATCTATGTAGACCGCCGCAGTACTTGTTAGGACTCAGAAATGTCGTATTTTCATCCACCTTTCCCTTCGTCATTCTTCACATTTCATCGCCCCATTAAACTTTCATGATATCATTTTCATAAATATATTTGGGTTTCATATTATCATTTTCCACTTTATTCATTTTTGTATTAAAAAGGAATTTATGATTAAATGTTAGAAAGTCAACATGTTTTTCATATATATCTCAAAAATGTGTGAGCTTTGTAATGTGTAGGAATTAATACAAAAATACTTCTTGAATATATCTTCCACCATTTCAAGTAGATGGTTATTCAAAGCCTATTCCAAGGAGAATATCATGGAGATTTGGTTGGAATATCTTATCTGGGATTTGTGAGAGACATGTGGAGAATTTGAAGGGATCATATTTTGTAATAATGGGGAAGTAGTTGAGAGAATAGTGGATATGTAATTATGACATGCTTATCTTATTTTCAAAGCTCTCATGTATAAAATAGAGTGCTCTCTCTTCATGAGGGAGTAGTCATTAGGATTTGAAAGAAATAAGGCCGGAATGAATCTTAGAAAGTTGGATTAGTCTTCAATTTTTATGTAGACTCTGGGTTTTGTAATTTTGGAGAAATGGATTCTTAGTTTGATTCATGCTTTCATTATTGTTTCATGATTTGTCAATTGATTCTTGTAATGTAATTTGAGATAGCTTCATTGGTGTGAGCTCACATATATGTTGTTTCTCATTAAACTCTTCACATGTTGTATTACTTTTCCTTCATGTAATTTTCCATTCCTAGATTAATTTGATTTCAGCAATTTCATTTTGAAAGTGTGTGTCAGCTTTAAGGAGAGTTATATTAGATTAATTCCACTTCGGTCCTGAACATATAGTGTGTGTGCTTCGTAAGCCTACAAACCTCAAATTGACAAATTAAATGGTTGGGCAAGTACTAGAACACAATTAATACGACATTAGTTTGGATTAACATTTTATTGTCATTCATTTGAATCGAACAAATGTCATTCCCTTTGTTACGATTGATGTTCTCTTTGCAGGTAGTGTCGTTCATTTGAATGAAACAAATGCATGTCAAAGATAACATAGGTTGCATCTCTGGAAGATGAGGTATTGCAAACGGAAGGTAAGAACCTACGTAGGCAACAAGTAAAATGCTTGTGCCAACACCTACCTTCAACTGATGCATAGAGGTTATATAGGTGCATAGACTTTGTTGACATTATTTAAAGAGAAGATGGATCCTCGGTTTATAAATTAATGTCAGACTAAGGTTTTTTTTAGGACATATTTAGAGCCCAACATTTTGCAAAATGTTGGGCTCTAAATATGTCCTAAAAACAAACTTAGTCTAACATTAATTTATCAACCGAGGATTCATCTTATCTTTCAAGAATGTTAGCAAATTCTATGCACCTATATAACCTCTATGCATCAGCCGAAGGTAGGTGTTGGCACAATCATTTTACTTGTTGTCTATGTAGGTTCTTAGCTTCTGTTTTCAATACCTCATCCTCTAGAGATGCAACCTATGATATCATTGACATGCATTTGTTCCGTTTAAATGAACGACATTAACTACAAAGGGAACAACAATCGTAACAAAGGGAACGACAATTGTTCCATTAAAATGAACAACACTAAAATGTTGAGCTGAACTAATGTCATATTAATTGTGTTGTAGTACTCCCCCAACCATTTAATTTGTCAATTCGAGGTTTGTAATCTTACGAAGAACACACATTATATGTGTAGGACCAAATTGGAATTAATATAATCTAACTCTCCTTAAATTTGACACACTCTTTCGAAATGAAATTGCTGAAATCAAATTAATCTAGGAATGGAAAATTACATGAAGGAAAAGAAATACAAAATGTGAAGAGTTTAATGACAAACAACATATATGTGATCTCACACCAATGAATCTATATCAAATTACATTACAAGAATCAAATGACAAATCATGAAATAACAATGAAAGCATGAATCAAACTTAGAATCCATTTCTCCAAAATTACAAAAACTAGACTCTACATAAAAATCTAAGATTAATCCAACTTTCTAAGATTCATTCCCTACTTATGAAATGGAGAGAGAAAACTCTCTTTTATACATGAGATCCTTGAATATAATATAACCATCTCATAATTAAAGATCCACTATTCTCTCAACTACTTCCCCATTATTAAAAAATATGATCCCTTCAAATCCTCCACATGTCTCTCACAAATCTTGGATAAGATATGCCAACCAAATCTCCATGATTTTCTCCTTGGAATAGGATTTGAATAACTATCTCCTTGAAATGGTGGAGGGGATATTCCAAAAGTATTTTTGAATTAATCCTTCACATATTCCTACACATTACAAAACTCACACATTTTTGAGATATATATGAAAACATGTCGATTTTCTAATATTTAATCATAAATTCCTTTTTAATACTAAAATGAATAAAGTGGAAAATAATAATATGAAACCCAAATATATTTATGAAAATGATATTATGAAAGGTTAATGGGGCGATGAAATGTGAATAATGACGAAGGGAAAGGTGGATGAAAATACGACATTTTTGAGTCCCAACATTCTCCCCGTCTGAACTTGTTGCATGTCTGCATGCAACTGTGCATGGATCTTCTCAAGAAATTTTGGCATCTGAAATTTGGCTTTGATTGATGATAATGAATGTTTCCAGGATGGGATTTACATGAGTAACAACTAACATTTTCTTATGGTTGGTTCTTGTGTGACAACCATGAATATAAAGAATGTTGGTTCTTGTGTTAACAATATTCATTTCGTTTATTTGTTCTCTTGTTGTTATGATAATAATTTACTGGAAAATATAAGCTATCAATGTGCATATGGAAACATCACTAATTATAAGAAAGCCCTTTTTCATATTTTTGAATCATCCCAATATGTATATCAATGCTTATGAAGCAAAGTGAAACAGAGTATCGTTGGAAAATAAATGTTGGTAAATGGTAAATGAGATGAAAAATGAAATAATGGTAGTGGAAAAATGGAGTGGAAAAATGGAGTGATGATAGTGAATATAGTCCC
>ML834488.1:21393-58980 GCA_009831015.1 Picea engelmannii | reverse complement strand
CCCCCCTCTCCCAACTGAATTGGTTGCATGTCCTCATGCAACATGGCATGAGTCACAGAAGTGAAAAGGAAAGGGAGCATGGTGAGGGATTTTTCCAAATTATTCATTGCTAGTAGTTGAGGAATTATATGATTAAAGTTTAGAAAATAACATACCTCGACTTACCCAAAATGTTGATGACATATGCAATAGGAATATGGTTGATGCAACTACTAGAGCATGGAAGATGTCATTGTTGCAGGATCATGTGAAAGGTGACTTCTGTTGTAGTTGCAACTGTTGTAACTGTTGGATCAGAGAATTTGAAGTGGAGGAATATGAATTGCTGCTGATGAATCATGGAAAAGAGGAAGCATGAAAGTGGAACTGTGCTACTCTCATATAACTGAAGCTACTGAGGGAGTCATGAAAAAATGTATAGTCTTCACTTGCTACAACCTTGATGGTACAATTCTAGTCATACAAATGAATTTTTTGATGTCGAGCATGAAAATAAGTCATTGGATTATCGACCATTGATGAATGTCATTAACTAATGCAAGGAAAAATCACCATTGATGTCAATGAGTGCCAAGGTACCTAAGTACATATTGCGTAGTGTGAATGGATTTGTCGATGTCGAGCCACTTGCAAGATCTTACAATCAAGAAACAATGATGTATTCCCATGATTGTCAGAGAGAGAACTTACCATTAAGGCATGCAAGCCTGCAGGTACTCAAAAGGAACTCTAGTCTATATCCCAGATAAAGTGTTGAGGTTGATGGGGAAAGACTTGTTGAAAGGTGGGCCTTAAGGAATCCCACTTCAGTAAAAGCGAGTTTTGATCAAAATATTGGTAGGACTATAGGAAAGATCTCACTAAAAACAATGTTTATGGCAAGGCAATGTAATCATGGAAAAGGAGGTGACTAGTTTTATTCAGAAGGAAAAAATGAAATTGAAAAATAAGGAAAAAATGTATGCGACTTAGAAAAGAATGGGCATGTGTGAATTTGTGACTGATAAGGCGATGGAAAGTGGAATTCAAGACATGGATGACTAATGTGTGTTTGAAGGAAAAATGGGGGTAAACATTCATGATGCAAATGGGTTTATGAAAGGTTTATGTGTAACAACAAACATAATGATGTTTATGATGAGTAACAAATCCTTCAAACAATCAACAAAGCATGTTTTGTTTTGTCAAAAGTTTTTTTATTCTTGAAAATCACTTCAGCAACAAAATGCGATCATCTTCAAACCTGTAAAATCTTAGTACTAATCCTGCATGAAAACTGTGAGAGCTTTGAAAAATATGAAATGCAGGAATAAGTACAAATGCGATCAAATCAAATTCAAAAACAAAGTACGTTTTACTTGTTTCCCTTTGCGCACAAGTTCTGTCGTCGATTGTTGTTGAAGTGACTCAAGAAACCCAGTTAGCGTAAATGTAAAAACATTATTTTAATATATTTTTTTCAGGATTTAGGAAATGTCCATTTGCAATTTTATATTTTTATTGTTGTTTTGAGTTTTTTTTTTATAAGTGTGATTATTCCTAAATTAACTAGAAGAATTTAAAAATTAAGTAAACTAGAAATATTTTGTTTTAAAGTTTTATTTATTTATAATTTATTATTTTTAAATTGTTATATTTATTATTTATTGTTATTTTTAAATTGTAGCGGATGGTGCTAAGGTGGAAGATGTGCATTGACGTGGGTTATGGATTTGCCCAAAAGTGGGTTAATCCCGAAAATGATGGAAGATGTACATTGACGTGGGTTATGGATTTTCCCAAAAATGGGTTACTCCCGAAAATGGAGGGTGCAAGATTTGAACTCACAACTTTCTAGAAACAACTCTAATGCATTACCACTAGACCACGCAAGTTTATTGTGACATGCAATGGGAAATTTATTTTTAAAGTTTAATTTGGCGGATTATGGAAAAAGAAGGTGGCAAAAACAGTGGCGTGGATCCCATGACCTCCTCCCCCAAAATCAGATCTCTTAGCCATCGTACGATAACATATTATTATGATATGAATTGCATTCAAAATATTTTTATTATTGTTTTTGTTGCAGGGTGCTATAGGCGTGTAACAATAAACTTCAGAGACAATTTTCTCACAAACTCTAATGGATTCAGCTGGAATTTTTTGGGTAGGTTCCTATGGTCCCAATACTTCTAAACTCCAAAAATCAGAGCCATCTGATGCATGGATCTCGAGATATACGAGAAATGGTTGGAAGTGATGATGTTGTTTTTCTCAAAAACCGTGTACTGGATTGGGATGAAATTTACAGGGTTTGTTCATCAAAATATTATACACTTCCTGTACAAAAATAATGAGAACCCAGTTCTCTGTTTGTGAGATATCTTCAATTTAATATTTTCATTTTGTATTTTGTATTTTTTTTTAAATAAAACTCGAAATTTTATTAGCATTTGAGACAAATCAAATTGAATAAAAATTCTTTAGAAAATGGAGAAAATTAATTTGAAAATTGAAGACCAAAATCAATTAAGCATTGTGTTCAAATCGTCAACAATTCCAAATCATTCATGAAAACAACTCATAGCCATTTCTTTGATCTCTACTTTCTAATCTTCTAGATCGCAACAAGGTGCATGAAGAGAGCATACTTATTCGAAACAAAAACAAAAACTGAAAAACAAAATCATGTTTTTTTTTATTTGTTTACCCTACCTACTCTATGCTAATTAAAAAGTATTGATTAGTTACGTGTAGTCAAAATTCCAGTGTAGCCATGCACGCAATAGAAATAAGAATATGTTGTCTTTTGATTTCAAAAACGATAATCGAAAATATGTATAAACATGCGAAATTAGTTGTTGAAACTCTAAATTAACAAAATAAAAAGAAAAACTAAATGGAACTAACCTGGTATTTTCTTGAAACCATTGTTTGATAAGGATTTTGTAGGCGTTGTTTACCTACTTCAGATCATGTTGTAGCTCCTTGTTGTCCTCCTCGACCTCCTACTCGCCTAATTGTTCTTAATTAAATATGTAAGATTCTTCGTATGTGGATTCATCATTTGTTGTTGGAGGATTAATTAAGCTCTCAGCCGTTGTCAAGATCTCCTCTTCCCAAGAAGAGGGGATCCCAACTTTTGCTAAGATCTGAGTGAGTTGTTCCAATCTTAAACTCATAGTTAAACCATATTGAAAAATGATTCTTACAACACCCAAATCGAAATGAAAAACTGAAATAAAAACATTCTTGTTGAAATAGGAAAAACATTACTCTTCATAGTTGCGGAAATCAAACACACTTGCAGAAATTGAAATCACTCTTGCAAAAATTGAAACACTCTTTGCAGAAATTGAAATTCACACTTACATAGTTGGCAGGGAGAAGATGAGGAGTCTCCACTCAAGTAGTTTTTATGACCCCTTACCGACACATGTAGATCACACTTGCATGAATTGAAAAAAACTAAATTGATACCTCAATCCATCGTGCTTCCCCGACAACGATGCGAAAATGTTGGGATCTAAAGATGTCCTAAAAAAAACCTTAGTCCGACATTAATTTATCAACAGAGGATTCGTCTTCTCTTTCAAGAATGTCAACAAAGTCTATGCACCTATATAACCTCTATGCATCAGCCGAAGGTAAGTGTTTGCACAAGAATTTTATGTGTTGCCTACATAGGTTCTTACCTTTCGTTTTCAATACCTCATCCTCAAGAGATGAAACCTATGCTATCTTTGACATGCAGTTGTTCCATTCAAATGAATGAAACTACCTGCAAAGGGAACACAAATCGTAACAAAGGGATCGATAGTTGTTCCGTTCAAATGAACGACACTAAAATGTTGAGCCAAACTAATGTCATATTAATTGCATTGTAGTACTTTCCCAACCATTTAATTTGTCAATTCGAGGTTCATGGGATTACAAATCACACACACTATATGTGCAGGATCGAAATGGAATTAATCTAATATAACTCTTCTTAAAGCTGACACACTCTTTCAAAATGAAATTGTCGAAATCAAATTAATCTAGGAATGGAAAATTACACGAAGGAAAAGAAATACAACATGTGAAGAGTTTAATGACAAAAAACATATATGTGAGCTCACACCAATGAATATATCTCAAATTACATTACAAGAATCAAATGACATATCATGAAACAATAATGAAAGCATGAATCAAACTAAGAATCCCTTTCTCCAAAATTACAAAACCCAGACTCTACATAAAAATCTAAGACAAATCCAACTTTCGAAGATTCATTCACTACTTATGAAATGGAGAGAGAGCACTCTCTTTTATGCATGAGAGACTTGAAGATAATATAACCATCTCATAATTACATATCCACTATTCTTTCAACTACTTCCCCATTATTACAAAATATGATCCCTTCAAATCCTCCACGTGTCTCTCACAAATCCTAAATAAGATATGCCAACCAAATCTCCATGATATTCTCCTTGAAATAGGATTTGAATAACTATCTCTTTGAAATGGTGGAGGAGATATTCGAGAAGTCTTTTCAAATTAATCTTTCACATATTCCTACACATTACAAAACTCACACATTTTTTAGATATATTTGAAAACATGTCGATTTTCTAATATTTAATCATAAATTCCTTTTTAATACTAAAATGAATAAAGTGGAAAATAATAATATGAAACCCAAATATATTTATGAAAATGATATCATGAAAGTTTAATGGGACGATGAAATGTGAAGAATGACGAAGGGAAAGGTGGATGAAAATATGACATTTCTGAGTCCCAACAGTACTTGAGAAACAAATGACTCTTAGAATATTCAATACCCATCTTGGTGCACAAGGTGTGGAAGACATTAGTGAACTCTGACACTTTTTGGTCTCTTTCCTTCCACAGTGTGGTCCATCTTGTATACAAGTCATCATAACTTCCAACAGGGTAGTATTATTCCTTAATAGCATCCTTGAAGGAACCCCACACGGGTGCAACTATAAATAATGTGGATCACTCTATTTCATTTTTCTCACATAAAGTATCCCACCAATCTTTGACATGGGGGTTGACCTTGAGGAGTGCAAATGTAATATTTTCTCTATCGGAAAAGTTGTGGAAAAAAAATAACCTTCTATAAGATTTAACCATTTATCTACGACATTGGCATCTATTTGACCTTCAAATATAGGAATATCAAAATTGATTTTTACCTTGAAGGGGGTGGCGCCTCCGCTTGAGGTGGATGCATCACTTTTTGACAATCGTCAAAGTATTTGCGCAAAGTTGTCCATCATCTCATTCCTCAATTGCTCAAGGGCTTCCTCAAGCAACATTTTGAAAGGATCTCATGTCCCATCATCTTTATTTTCACTTTCCATGGAAAGTTTCTTGGGCGTGCAAGAGTAGTTCTCCTCAATAGAAATAATCTATAGATCCAACTCTCTATACCCTGACCGCATTGGGGACATGCATTAAAAAAATGACAAGGAGCAGACCGTTATGATACCATTGATCTGGATTTATGAGAGGAATGAAATGAAACCACATATTTATAATATTAACATAGAGACATAGTGAAAAATAATAGAGATATAGTAAAACTTGGCTTCTATTAAATAAGAAATATGTTGAAAACTGTAAAATGCAGACTGAAAACAAACTTGCTAGAATGGTGGCAGCTTATCTCTAAGAAGAGATGTGACAGCTATGATCATTTTCAAGAAGATGAGTAAAATGAGGCTTTGAATTAATTTTTACAATAAACATGAATTCCAAAATGCTAGACATCCAAAAACCTAACCCTATGAGATGAAGCTCCAAAATTCATGTGGGCCTTGTTGGGGTAAGTTAGTACATCAACTTCCTGGGGTCATAAGTTTTGCATACAATCTCCGTTTAGAGTTCACGATAGCTCATTGGAAAGGTATTGATGAGGAGCTTCATTTAGGGGGATCAATCGAAGAATTTAAATCTAATTGATGTGTCGTATCGTGAAAAATCATTGATTAGGCCCTCAAAATGGCCCCGAAAGTTTTGGAACCAAAAAAATAGTAAGTTTCCAAAAACCTGTTTTGAGCTAGTTGGACAAGGTGGGTGGCCACCAAGATCCTCTTGGAGCATCATCTAACCGATTTCTCTTTCAAATAGGTTAAACACATAACCACTTGTATATATTCTATGATCCAGATATCCAACCTAGTCCACATCTAAAAATCCATGTATGTCCAACACTTTGTTTGCTCTTTGTCTTCCTTGGTAGAAAATTCCATAATTTGTAGTTCCATGCAAATAATTGAAAACCCTATTTACAATTGTCTAATGATCCTTCTCTAGTTTTGACATATACCTGCTAAAAACTCCCACTACATGTGCAATGTCAAGTCTGATACAGACCATTGTATACATCAAATTTCCAACCAAGAATGATTTTAGGGGCTAAATTTCGCTCATGGGCTAATTTTACATGGTTTTTCCAAAAAGGACATTCGCTATTTTAAAAATGATTCACACAAATTCTATAGGATAAAATTATTTTACCTTAAAAATCGCCAAAATTTTATAAAAACTATATAAAATCCTTAGAAATTTGAATATTTTTACAAAAATATTGCCAAACATCTATAGTCGGAATATGAAGGATTAGTAAGATTTGCCAAGGTTTCTACATTTTAAAATAAATTTCCATCCTTAAAATCATCCATGTTGCCAACAACACTAGCATAGGGAATATGGGACATGTCATCTTACTTTCATGTGTCTTAGAAAACTAATATGTAGATAAATTTACACCTAAAATAATAAGGAACTTCATCGATTTACATTCCTGCATAAGAAACCTTTGCAATATTTTCTTAACATATTTCCTCTAATCCTACAAGATTTTCTTATTTTCCATATCTCTTTTTATTTCCATGCCCAAAATAAATTTTGCAGCACCAAGATCTTTCATAATCAAATTTAGAAGAAAATTGGGTTTTTACCTCATTGATGATTTCTTGGTTGTTTCCAATTAACAAAATATCATCAACATACAACACCACATAAATAAAATTATCTCCAACTAATTTGAAATACACATAGTTATCAACTTTTCTCCTTATGAAAATGAGTCCTAAGATATAAGTATCAAACTTTTGATACCACATCCTTGGAGATCGTTTTAACCCACAAAGGGACTTTTTCATCTTGGAAACCAACTCTTTCTTACCCTTGAATGCAAAACCTTGTAGTTGCTCCATGTAGATTTATTCTTCAAGATCCACATGTAGGAATGTTGTCTTTACGTCCATCTATTCTACTTCAAGATAAAAGGTAGAAACAATAGACAAAAGAAATATGATAGAAGTCAATTTAGCAATAGGAGAAAAAATGTCACCAAAATCAATTCCCTCTACGTAGGAATATCCTTTTACTACAATGAAAGGTTTATACTTCTACACTTTACCTTCTGCATTCAACTTCTTCTTAAAAACCCATCTGCTACCAACTATATTTCTTGCAGCTCACAACTCAACTAGAACCCAAGCCTCATTTTTATCCAAGGTTGTCATTTCCTCAACCATGACCTTCTTCTAGAGTTTACCATCCTTTGAATCTATTATCTCCCTAATTTTTTTGGGACCATCATCATTCATAGACAAAGAAAAATTAGAATGAAAATCAAGTGGATAATACCTTTTTGGTTGTATTATTTCCTGAACTGATCTCCTCACTATTGGAGTATGAGGTTCTTCTTCTTCAGATTCTTGTTGTTTTGATTAGTCAGATTCTTCACTCTCCAATTCAAACTCTATTGTCTCCATTTCTTTTCCTTTTGGTGGTAATTCCTGTTTGGGAATGTCTTCAACCTCTCTAAAGACAACATCTCAATTGTAGAAAACCTTCTTAGTTTATGGATTCCAAATTTTATATCCTTTTATACCATCTTAGTAACCAATAAAGATACACTTTTCATCTTTATTATCCAACTTACTCCTATTTTTCTTTGGAACATGTACATAAGCATCATAACCAAACACTTTGAGATGTTCATGAGAGTGTTTCTTACTAGTCCATGCCTCATGCAAATTTTTGTCCACCAACGTTGATGAGGGTGATATATTTATTGGGTAACATGTAGTACCCGCTACCTCTGCCCAAAATTTGTGTCCTAACTTCACACCACTGAGCATTCTCCTTGATTTTTCCATCAAAGTCCTATTCATTTTTTCTGTAACCCAATTCTATTGTGATGTGTATGGAGTTTTATTTTTCTTTGTTATACCACACTTCTTATAGAATTCCTTGAATTCATTCCCACAAAACTCTCCACCATTATCGATCCTCAATAACTTTATTTTATTCTCTATTTGATTCTTCATAACAAACTTGAACTCTTGAAATTTTCCAAAGACCTTATATTTCTTTCGGAGGAAATAATCCCATGTATTGTTTGAGAAATCATCAATGAACGAAACATAGTACACATATTTACTTAGTGATGGAATAAAAACATGTCCAAACATATATTATTTGCTTTTCTCTTGTAAAACCAAATGAGAATCTTACCTGATTTTGTTTACCATATATGCAATGTTCAAAGAAATCAAAACCAAATGTGCAATCAAACATACCTTCAACCATACTTTTACCATGTAGTGCTCGAAGGCCCTTCTCTCCAATATGTCCCTTCCTTTGATTCCACAACATTGTATTTTATCCAAAGATCATATGGGTTTTGTCTTATTCACCCCCATGAACAACACAACCATTACACCCATTTCTGATTGTGCTTCCCAACAACTTGTACAAAGTTGAATTTTTAACTTCCCTCATCTACACCATTTCTCCTAAAATCATTTTACAGGTTTCCTTTTTGAAAATAGTATTTACACCTGCATCACTCATATTACTTACATATATCAAGTTTTTATCTAGATATAGAATGTGAAAAAACCTAGGGAGTGTTCTAATCTTTCCATTCTTAAGTTGTAACTTGACCTTTGTGTTTCATGTGATTTGACTATTGAGTCATCTCCTAAAAATATGTCACCTCCATTATACTTTTCATATTAACAAAACCACTCCCTGTGGGGAGTCATATGAAAATAAGCACTTGAATCGATCAACCATACAAAACCACTCCCTGTGGGGAGTCATATGAAAATAAGCCAAGTACACATCCCCTCTTCTTCTTCTGAGGATTTCCCTTCCATGGAAGGAACATCATCAGATCCCTTCCATCTCTCAACACTTTTTGATCTGCAATCCTTCTTGAAATTCCTAGCTTTACAACATTTCCAACATTTATTTAAGGATTTTCTTGGAGATTTATATCTACCTCTATATTTAGATATCCCACTCGAGGACTTATTTTTATTTCTTTCTAGGGTACACTATCTTACAAATAAGGCATATGTTCTTTGGCTATCCATGGTTTTCCTCATTTATTTTGATAACAAGGATGAAGCCACATCATCAAAATTTAATGTGGTTTCATTACTAGCAATAGTTATAACTAGAATATCCCACAAATCTGGAAATGAACATAGTAAACTAGTGAAATTATCTTCATTGAAATTTTAATATCCACAAACAAAAACTAACTTATCACAATATTTAAGGCATTTAGATTATTTTTCACCAAGTCTCCATCATTCATCCTCAAGAGGTACAACTTCTTTCAAAGGAAAATATTATTTACCAAGGACTTAGATTGATACAAATCCCCTAACTTGTCCCATATTTCCTTGGCTATAGGTTCTCCCGAGACATTCAGTAACATTGAATCTGGAAGACTCAACCAGATTGTGATATTTTCCTTCCTATCCAATTATTCTAATATTTTGTTGACATACCTATATGTGTAGTAGCCGGATCCACATAAACCATTGATATTATTCTATCAAAAGATCCCCCATCTTGAGCTTCCATAGCTCAAAATTTTTCCCATTACATTTTTCAATCTCTATTTTAAAACTACTCACCATTTTCTTTCACCAAAAGAATCACCACATCAAAGGTCCCACTGAAACTAGGTTTATCACAGACTCAAGATAATTGAACCTTTAGCAACAAAGGCATATCCCTGAAACTAATAATTGTTATGATACCAAATGTAGATTTTAAACCTTTACAATATATCAATGCACACACAAATTATTTATAAAACATAAACAAAACAATAACATTCACACATAGTATTCAGAAATTTACCATGGAAACCCTTAACTGGGAAAACCAAAAAATGTTTAGAGCCACACCTCTAACTATCATTGTATTAAATTCACCATTATAATACAATATATAGGATTATGCAGCATCCAAAACCCTAATACATTGACCCATATTATATTCCTTGACCGAAATTACATTTCAATGGGATGAAAAAACATTGGCAGAAAAACAACGAAAACATGCCAAAAATAGATAAACAAAAACCCATTTTATTTATTTATTATGGTCTATGCATCTGAACCCTCAAACAGGGGGGTCAAGTTCCCCCACCTTGTTCTCATGCCAATGTATGATACATGGTTTAATCATGAAAATAATATAACACATACCCACAATCTTGGTAGTATCCTTGCATTAAGTCTAGCTTTGAGAAAACCTTTTCCTTAGTCAACTTGTCAAAACAATTTGTTGCCAAAGGTAAGGTGTATTGATTATTGATGTTATGCTTGTTCAATGAAAATAGTTCAATAACATCCTCAATTTCAGTTTGTCCTTCTTTTGGAAGAGGATTGGTGCACCATATGTGGATCTAGAAGGCCGAATGAAGCCAATGTTGATTAGTATAGTTAATTGCCACCTGAATTTGTCCAACTTGGGTTTAGAAAGTTGATAGGGAGCTATATATGGAGGCTATGACCTCATTTCAATATCAATATTATGGTCAAAAGTGCATCTAGGTGGGAGCACTTTAGGTTAATAGTGAAGCATATGTTCTGTAAACTCACCCAACACATTAGCAAGTGCTGGTGGAATAGAGGTCCCCACTCCACCCTCATCCACTTATCCAATAAATGTTGCAAAGAGTTGAGACTTTGGGTGCTTGGTCACCCTATTAATGCTCAATGAAGATACTATTCACACTCTTTCGTCCAACTTCCTTGTTGTTGTGCACACAACACACGTCTTCTTCCACCAAGTATCACCAATTTGTTTGCAAATGGCATAAGATGTGACTATATTATCCTTAGGAATCCCTGCTCTAGAATGAATTCAAATTCATCCATCTGAAATACTATAAAGCATGGATGGACCTTTACGAGAACCAACTTAACGAGAAACCTCTAGAGTTCTCATTTTTTATAGGTTGCATTTAGTGGCTATTTTTACTCTCGTTTCAAAAAGTGGTACTACTAGTATATTTTTTTTTTTTTTTGGGGGGGGGTGTTAAAATGACCACCTTTTTCAACCATGGCACTGTAACATTGTCAACAAAAAACTTGAAATCAACCCCTGGATCAAAAAGTGGTGCTAACAACAACACCATTTTTATTTTTGAGGTTAAAATTGCAGCTTCTTTGAAACCTCTAATATTTACAACTGAAATTGTTGTAAGAAAAACCTTAAAATCATCCCCAAAATGAAAAGTGGTGCTCCCAGTAGCTCCCCCTTTTTTAGGGATAAAATTCCAATTTTTTAAAAATCGTTCCCTTGACAACCGATACCCTTGGAACCAAAATCTTAAGACTAAACCCTACATTGAAAAGAGGTGTTATTAGTAGCAACCTATTTTTTTGGACAACTATTGGAAGAGAGTTCATTCCAACACCTATGTTGTTAGGTGTTCCCTCAATGAGCCACATTCCATCCCAAGTAAATTCCTCACTAAGAAATGATTGCAAATCTACCTTGAATTGGTTACACCACCCTTCCAACCCATTGCTTCATTCTGGAACATGAGTGTCCAATAGAGTTTTGAAACCAATTTCCTATATAAGTTGCACCATGATCCTTCCTTTCCACTAGAAATGGGGTGAAGAGTATTCGTTGCTACCACTTGTCATCGACCTAAAAGTATTTACTATAATTTTTTTCATGTCTAATCTTGTGGCACTACCTTGTCTCAACCATAGGGTCTTGGCCAACCTATTCTTTCTACAACTAGACTATACCTCTTCACTTGAGGTCTACCCATAAATTTTTTTGGTATGCTACAATATGTTATATATGCAACCAATTTCAACACAACCATTTCATCCAACATTAGACACACACCCAATGATGGCCTTAAAACATGCTAGCAACACTTTTATACTTAGCCAATATTTCAACAATACTTAGCCAACATAATGCATTGGAAAGATCATAACATTCATCCAAGTAGAGAGACCAAAACACAAATGTATAGGCGACATCCAAGGTGGTTTCCTTAACTTTATTTAGATGAAGAATGTTACAAGATAAAACAAGGGAGTGAGGCCAACTGCATGCAACTCTTGTTTATAAAAAAACATATTTATCGGTTGTGCTATAAAATTAGTATATATTAAAATATTATTAAAAGAAGATTTTTTTTTTTAATACTTATACATGATTTTCGATTAATTTAAGTACTAATGAAATCAAAATACTTAGTATTGATTTTTTTTATTTTTTTTTGTCATTTTTAGGTTAAAAACTATATGGTTAATTTTAGTAATTTTGATAATATAAATGTGAAATAATATTTATAATCAATTTGGAAGAAGTTGCATTCACTTTAAGGAAACATTGGAGGTGAAAAGTTTGATTAGTAGTTAAACTTTGAATAATAAGTAATTTTATAACTTTAGAATGAGTTTATTTATGTTCATTTTTAAGATTTTATTATATTTGGAATTATAATTTATATTATTTCAATAGGCATTATTCTCTCCACTTTCCCTTGATGGAGGTTGATTATCCATAGAATATCTAGATTACTAGAGAATGTAGCAAGTGCATGAACAACATTGCAATATTTTTGGTAGTTTTCTAATTTTCATTTAATTAATTATTAATTAATGAATCACCCTATTAAGATTTTGTCTAATATACCTATAGTGTTAATATCATAATTGGTTGGTGGTTGTAGCCACACTGCATGGAACTACATCTCATATCTTAACAGGTCACAAGACACATGTTGTAACTTCTGTAACAGTTTGTTTTCTTATGTAATTATTATCCTTCTGTTGGAAGATTGGTTGTTGCCATTGATGTCAACCCAAGTCATTGGTTTTGGACCCCAAGATTGATGAAGGTATTTGGAAATGAAGTACAGTGCACATGCAGATACACCAACCATGGATTGATAGTATACATCATGTTGTTTCCGGTGGTAGGTGGCACGTCATGTGGATCCTCATGGTTGAGGATAAATGAATTTTTGAAGATGACAATGTAAATTGAAGAAAAAACTACATGTCATCCCTAATGTTAAAAGGAAGTGACATAAAGGGTATAAATACATATCATTATACATTAATTTCATACACACAAGTTTTCTAATGAATAATGAGATATAAGCCGAATTTCATAGGAAATCTGAAGTAAAGAAGGCCAAATTTCAAGGGAGGATGAAGTCTCTTGGTGATGTGTTCTAAGATGTTATTTATAGGTCATATTAACATTTTCATTATAATTTTGTTTCTAGAATGATTCATATGGTGAAATTCAAATACTATTGAGAAGACATATCTAGTTACCTGTGGTAAAAGTTTCACCTCTTTATTTGCTATAATTTTGGAGATACACTCTATGGAAGATAGGGTTTTTGACTAATCCTGAAGCTAGTCATAAGCATGTGTTCTAGGTAAAACAATCATAAATTCTTCATAGGGAATCCAAATGAAGTGAGACCAATTACAGTGGAAATAGTATGGGCTTTATTTTATTGTGTGTGAATTTCAGAATTTGATGTTAAATATTGAGCGCATGGAATTCTGTACAAGTTCTCTCTTCTGAATAAACCAAAATTGAATAAGGTCTACCATTTTCTCTATAACTCCTTTTTGGGGAGGATTCAAGGAGTGAAAAATGGAGGAGTTTCAGAGAATACATTGAGTTATATTATCTACAGGATCAGAGTATTCTAAGAAGTGAAGAATTGCAAAATTTGAATAAGTCTCAGGAAGCATTATCACGTTCTATGTGATGGTTGGTTGATGGTGATGATTTAATGTAAATTTTTATTATCTCTCATATATTCTTGGGTGGAAGGAAGGGGCAAGGATGGAGAGGTCAACCCTCTCTTGATATTGGAGGATTGTATCTTCCTTTTGTAGGTTTATCCCTCCCTTTATATTTGGAAGTTGTAGCTACCTTTGGAATTCATTACTTCCCTTGAACAATAACTATTGGTTATTTATCATATATTGTGCATGGTGTATTGTGAAGTATTGGTGTAACTCTTACACTATTGTTCATTTCTCATTGGATATAATTTAATATATAATTTGGTTGAAGTATAAGTTTAAAAAGTTTTTAAATTGTACTTGATACTGATTCACCCCCCTCTCAGTATCAACAATTGGTATCAGAGCATGATTCCTTCATAACAGTTTAACCACTAGAAGGAAAATCTTGAGCAGAGATGGATGACCATGAGCACATTTCAAATGGGATTCAAATATTTGATGGAAGAAATTATGCATACTAGAGTGATAGAGTGAAAACTTTCCTAACATCTTTGGGAGTAGATATTTGGTACTCAGTTGTAAATGGCTATGTAATCCAAAATAATGCTCCAACCGATCCAAATGAGAAGAATCTTATGAGTTTTAATTCAAAATCCAGACATGTTATGCTAGAAGAATTGGCACCAACCATTGCTAGCAAAGTGATGGGTTGCAACAATGCTAAAGAGGCATGGGAAAAACTCAAGAGTATCTATGAAGGTGATCCAAAATTTAAGTAGGTCAAACTTCAATGACATAGAGACAAATTTGAAAATTTGAAGATGGATGAAAAGGAAGATAGTGCAACTTATTTTCTTAGAGTTGATGAAATTGTTAATTCTATCAGAGTATTAGGTGAAGATCTCAATGAATCCTTGGTTGTACAAAAAATGTTGAGATCACTTCTCTTGAAGTATGATGCTAAGGTCTTTTCCATTGAAGAAACTAGGGACTTGACCAAAATGACAATGGATCAACTACATGGGTCTCTTATATCATATGAAATGAGAACATGTACAGAAAGTGACCAGCCAAACAATGAAGAGGCCTTTAAAGACATAAAGAAGACAAAAGACAAGGATAACGACCTTGATGAAGAAATAACAAATTTCGAAAGAAGGTTCCAGAAGGGAAGTGGAAGATACAAAGGTAAGTATCCTCTCAAATGCTTTAACTTTGATAGAATAGGACATATTGTTGAAAAATGCTACTATAAAAAGAGAAGTCTCAACAATAAAAAGAGCTTCTACTCCAAGGATTATAACATCTCCTCATATGAGAGTGATGAAGAAGATAATGATGGAGGAGAAGTCCTCTTCATAACCCAAGAAACCTAGGATGATGATCACAAGAGTTATAAAGAAGAAGAAATCATTTTTGAAGAAGATTCAGATGAAGAAACCAACCTTGATTCCTTTTGGGGATACAAAGACAACGTAGAGAGTGAACAAGAAGATGAGAATCTTGAAAAGTTGAAGCATGTTGAAACTGAAAATAACAAGCTTAGAAACACAAACATAATACTAAAAGGTGAATTGAGTAGTTGTGAAGAAGAGAATTACAAGCTTGAAAATACCATTGATAGCTTGAAGGAACAATTAGAAGATTATGAGAAATTGAAAGAACAATTGGATCACACAAAAGGGGAGCTACTATTGACAATATAAAAGTTGAAGAAGTTTCAAAAAATCACTGAAAAATTAGATGAGATCCTTATCATTCAAAGATCTCCAAATGATAAGACATGACTAGGATACAATGACAGTTTGAAGATAGCAAAACAAGATAAGGAAGATGAAAATGATGAAACCAATACTCCAGAACAAGTTGAACAACAAGATAGAAGACTAGAATTCAGAAGGAATGAGACATCAAGAAGATCCTCTCCCATCAGGTATAAAAGAAATTATTATGAATGAAACTACAAAAGAATAGATCGTGAAACTAGATGGATCACAGCACAAAGAAGATCACTTACTCCCACGTATCAAAATTTATTTCTTGGACATTGTTATACTTGTGGAAATTTTGGACACAAGGAAACCAATTGTAGAATCAATGAAAGGAATAACTACGCAAGCTACATGAATGGTGAAAATACTAGATATGGAAATGTTCATAGACCTGTCAATAGAAATTATAATCCATTTGACCCATTAATGGATAAAAATATTGTATGCTACAAGTGCAATAATCTTGTTCACAAAGCACGATATTGGAGAGAGATGAAGATAATCATATGCCAAATGTCCCTATACCAACTACAACATGGAAAATGAAAGAAATTCCACGCAATGAAAAATGTCGAATATCATTGGTCGCTAAATAATGCAAAAAGAAGATGAATGGTTCATAGACAGTGGGTGCCTATCTCATATGACCGGAGATCAAAGAAAATTTGTTAGCTTGAAGAAAAAGGGTGGAAATGTTGCATTTGGATATTACTCATCTACCAAAATACTTGGAAAAGGAACTATAAAGCTTGGAAGTGAAAATGTAAAAGCATGAAAATTCATATTGGTTGAATATATGAAGCATAATCTCCTCAGTGTCAGAAAAATATGTGATCAAGGATACACTCTTACGTTTGACTCTCGAAATTGTAAAATCAGAGAAAATAATTTAGGAATATTGGTTGAAACTGCAACAAGAAGACCGAACAACATATAAATCTTAGACATGAAGAACAAAGAGAATACAGAATCCACACAAAAGGATTCCAAGGAAGAAAAATTCACAAAGAACAAAAATAAGGAAGAAGTATTATTGAGTGCCACATGTTCAGGGGGAGCAGCTCCAAAGAAGAAGGTCACCTTATTCCATTGAACTCAGGGGGAGAAACCCCACCCTTTTCCATTTTTGTCAAAGGGGGAGAGAAATTGGGATCATGATGACAAGGGGAGCATGAGTGTTTCCATCAATGACAAAGGAGGAGATTGTTGGAAGATTGGTTGTTGTCATTGATGTCAACCCTAGTCATTGGTTTTCGACCCCGAGATTGATGAAGGTATTTGGATATGAAGGACACTGAAAATTCAGATACAACACCCATTTATGGATAGTAAGCATCATTTTGTTTCTGATGGTAGGTGGGATGTCACATGGATCCTCATGGTTGAGGAGAAATGAATTTTTGAAATGACAGTGTAAATTGAAGCATAAACTACATGTCGGTTCTAATGTTAAAAGGAAGTGACATAAAGGGTATAAATACATATCATTATATATTCATTTCATACACACAAGTTTGTTAATGAAAAATGATATATAAGTCAAATTTCAAAGGAAATATGAAGTAAATAAGGCCAAATTTCAAGGGAGGATGAAGTCGCTTGGTGATGTGTTCTAAGGTATGTTATTTACATGCCATCTTACCATTTTCGTTATAAATTTTTTTCTAGAACGATTCAGATGGTGAAATTTGGAGGCTATTGAGAAGACATATCTAGGTACCTATGGTAAATATTCTAGCTCTTTATTTGATATAATTTTGGAGATACACTATGTGGAAGATAGGGTTTTTGACTAGTCCTAAAGCTAGTCATAAACAGGTGTTCTGGGTAAAACAATCATAACTTCTTCATAGAGAACCCAAATGAAGTGACACCAATTGCATTGGAAAGAGTACGGGTTGTAGTTTCTTGTGTGAGAATTTCATAATATTATTTTAAATATTGAGCACGGGGCATTCTGTATAAGTTCTCTCTCCTGAATAAACCAGAATTGAATAAGGTCTACCATTTTCTTTATAACTCCTTTTTGGGGAGGATTCAAGGAGTGAAAATTGGAGGAGTTTCGGAGAATAAATTGAGTTATATTATCTACAGGATCAGAGTATTATAGAAGTGAATAATTTCATAAGTTGAATAATTCTCAAGAAGCATTATCAAGTTCTATGTGATGGTTGGTTGATGGTGATGATTTAATGTAAATTTTTATTATCTCTCATATATTCTTGGGTGGAAGGAACAAGCAAGGATGGAGAAGTCAACCCTCTCTTGATACTGGAGGATTGTATCTTCCTTTTGGAGGTTTATCCCTCCCTTTATATTTGGAAGTTGTAGCTACCTTTGGAAGTCATTACCTCCCTTGAACAATAACTATTGGTTATTTCTCATATATTGTGCATGGTGTATTGGTGTAACTCTTCTACTATTGTTCATTGCTCATTGGATATAATTGAATATATAATCTAGTTGAAGTATAAGTTGAAAAAGTTTTTAAATTGTACTTGATATTGATTCACACCCCTCTCAGTATCCACACCTTCATGGTAGATCTATATATGAACATCATTATGGGACAAATTAGGTTTTTTGGGGGTATACAATGCATGAGTTGGGAGAAAAACAAGTGATGAGGTAGTGACCGATGGCTAGAGTTTGCATGTCTACAAACACCTAACTCTACAGCTTCCAGGCAATCTCTTTTATATTATTCGAAGATACCATAGGGGGCATAGAGACAAAAAATAATGAATGGATTCAGAGGGGGTTGAAAACCCCCTCTTACCGGAATGTAGCATCAAATGAAACTGCAGGATTCAAGAGTAGGAATATGCCATTTGATTCATTTCCTCATCTCCATGACCAAATCCTGCAAGAGGAACAAGGCGTTGGTAAATAAATGGAGGTGGAAGCATATTTGTTCCATCCAAAGGAAATTTGGACATGGAAACCGGGGAAATGCATTGCACAAGAAACTAAATCTCCAAGGGATGTGATTAATTCCACTAGAGTTGGGGAGAAAACTGAGTTCATGAAAGAATGTTGGTTACTTGTGGGCTAACCCAAGTTATAACTATAGTATTACCAACAAACTTTCGACCATCGACCCTTCTGAATACTAGAAGGCAACATAGTGCATTGCACAGTCTCACCCGAGATGGATTTAATGGGTGGTTGCATGACTTAGATTTCTGCAACCATGAGATGGGATATGTTTCTCTCTCAAAGGAACTGGATATATTGTTTGTTAGCCATCAAACCCTCATTAGATCCTAATTTAGACCAATAACCCTAATCTTCCAATAAGACTTCATTAACTATTATAACAACATGTATTCAATTATGTATATTCATCTATTATAACATAAGATTCATATCTAAACACTAGCTATGGAATTCATTTACTTAGTATTGTTCTACAGATGTCATCAGTTTTTCCTTAGAGAGCAATAATATAACCATCATCAATTAACAAATTCATCATAAATCTTGTTAACTCAAATATACCAGTAAGCAATGCAACCATTCATACACATTACACATATATATTGTGGTTCACCCCCTCTTGGGCTACGTTCAAAAATATTTGTCGCTTGGAATTTTTATTCATATTCTTACAAAATCCAGTGTTGGGCACTATACAATTATTTTGCCACTACATCTGATCTCCACAAATCGCAAAAGTATCTCAACAAGAGATCCTACTCAACATAAGGATCTACTACAACCTCCACAATACACACACCAAAAAAGGACAACAAACTCTTGATCATCCTAATTCATTCTACTTCTACAAAACTGGGACAATTCCCTTACAAAACCCCTAAACCTAAGAGAATTAGGTTTGTCCACTTTTCAACTGCTCCATCTTGGTTTTTCCTTTATCTAATTGTTCTCTAAGATGGAGTTTATCCACTTTCCAATTGCTCTACAATAGTCTGTCCAATTTGTAACTGCTTTTATCTACGTTGGTTTTCCTCTGTTTCTGGTGCTACTTTTCCTCTATTTCCAACGCACTCCCCTATTTCTAGAGTTGTCTTGAAGTATTCAAAATTACCTTGGTTTTCTCCCAAAATTGTCTTGCGCCAACAGTTTTCCAACACTGACATTGTGACTCATCCTGAGTCACTCATAGACTCATGCATCTTTTACCGCTTGTGCCAGTGCTTCATACATATTTGTTATTTGTTGGCATTGCTCCTCGGCCTGGTTTCTCTTCTTCGCCATGGCTTCTACCATCTATGTGGTGACTAGAGGATTTAATATATCTCCTCCCTCCAATCCTATCTGTTCCACTCTTGATTTTGCTGCGTCAACCTCCATGACCAATTGTCTAGCCTTGTCCTGTAGAGGCTCCAATTGAGCTTGTCTTCTGATCTTCTCAGCTAACACTGCTTTCTCCTCTACCTATAGGTTCTTCATTTATGTAGTTGTCTTAATATTTTCTGGAAGTGACATTGTCTTCTTTCATTGTTTTAAGTATGCCATTATTGCATGTACCTTATCTTCCCTTCCTTGCAAGTCTTGAAAGCTCCCATATTCTAAGAGACGTGTCCACAATTGGCCATTTTTTCCAACAACTTTGTCATCCTATGTATGGTCTGCGCTCTTGATCTCCTTGGTGGTGGATTAATGGTTCCAATGAAATCCACATCCCATTTATCAAATACTTGTAAAATTACTTGAGGAATAAGTGACATTTCATCCCTTCTGGATGGTTTTCCCACCCTCTGACAGACATCACAAGTCTGACAGTATTTCTTTGCATCCTTATGTACTGTAGGCCACCATAATCCTATGCACAACACCTTCTGTGTTGTAGTATTTTCTGCATAGTTCCCTCCATCTATGCCTTCATGTGATTCTGCTAACACCATGGAGCGTTCATGCTCGATCACACATATTCTCAGTATTTCATCTACACCTAACTTGTATAAATGACCCGCAATCAACTGACAGTATGCAACGCGCACTACCAACTATTTTTTTTGTGCCACATTAAATTCCTTGGGAACCATTCCTGTGCTCAAGAATCCAACAATGTCAGCAAAATATTCATCAACAATCTGAACAGAAAATAAGTTAGCATCAAGAAAATTCTCCTCCAAGTTCTTTGGCTCCTCTCCATTAGTAATTATTGATAGATGATTTGGTCATGCATTCAGCTTCCTTGGTTTTACTATGATTTCAAAATCATATTCCTGAAAAAATAAAATCCATCTACAGATCCTTCCCCTCAACACTAGCTTGTTAACTAGATACTTCAAAGAGGAATGATCTATAAACATATTAAAATGTTGACCCAATAAATAATGTTTGAACTTCTATAAGGCATATATGATAGCCATACCTGCCCTTTTTGTAGTATTGTAGTTCTTCTCAGTATCATACAACTTTCTACTAGAAAAATATATTGGGTGATGAATGTCTCCTTCACCTGGTTATGCCAATACTGCTCCAAGTGAAATGGATGAAGCATCCACATGCACATGAAATTCTTTTGTCCAATATGGAAAGCTCAGAATTGGTTTTGTCACCATCTTCTCTTTCAATATGTCCAAGCTCTCTTGGAATTCATCATTCCACTTAAACCTGATGTCTTTCTTTAGTAACTTCTCCATGGGTGAAACAATCTTTGCATATCCCTTTATGAATTTCCTATAGTACCCTATGTGGCCCAATGTTTCTCTCATTTGGAGCACTGACTTTAGCAGTGGTAAATTGAAAATAAAAACAATCTTTGCAGGGTCTACTATCAAGCTCTGTTTGCATACAAAGTGTCCAAGTAGGATGCCAAACAATGTATTGAATATACATTTCTTAATGTTCAAGGAAATCTCACATTGCCTACAACTTTCTAACATTAGCCTTATAATTTCTACATGGTACTTCAATAAATTGAATATTTTCCAATCATCCAGATAAAATTCTAAAAATTTATGTATAAAATCCTTGAATGTAGCTACTACTACTCTAGAAAATATTGTTGGTGCATTATTTAAACCAAATGGCATTATCGTGTTCTGATATGCCCCCCACTTTGTTGCAAATGTAGTTTTGTACCTGTCCTCTTGAGAAATTATGATATGATGGTAACCCAAAAATCCATCTGTGAAGGAGTACACTTCATGTCCTCCCATGTTCTCTAAAATTTCATCTATAAATGGAGTAGGAAAAGGATCATGCAAGAATGCATAATTTAATTTCCTTAGATCCACACATATCCTAATCCATCCATTCTTATCTTCTTGGACCACCATTGGACTAATCCACTCTGATTCTTCCACAAGCTCTATGATTCATGATTCTAAGATTCTGTCAATTTCTTCCTTAACTTTCTTCTTATAGATGGGGTTTAATCTGTATGGTCTCTGTCTAACTGGTCTTACATATGGTCTGAGAGGTATATTCATTTCTCCAAGTTCTCTTGCTAACCCTTTCATCTTTGAAAATGTGGTTGGGAATAAGTCACTATACTTACACAATAATTCAATTACCTTTTCCATTGTCTCACTTTCCGAGTAATCTCCATTGCTGGCTATGTTGGGTTTCTCTTCAGTCCCAATATTGACCATTTTAATCTTCATAGGCGCAGTGAAATATTCTTATTGTAATAGGGGTCCTTCCAAGCCTCTTTCTTCTTCCCATTCTACTTTCTGTATGTCACGTGGGTTTTCCTCCGCTTCTTCATCCTCTACGGCCTGATAACAGTAAACTAATTGTTCGAGTGTTTCTTTTTTGTAATCTTTGTCTACTGTCACTGTATCTACCCCATACTCTTCAAATATATTATTTTTGATCCTCTTTAATGCTATATCCACCGATGGATTCTCACTTTCAAATGAAAAGGTCCTAATAAATTTTTGTTGTTTTGCACCCCAACTCACAATTTCTTTGCAGAGTTCCTACTCATTGTACCAGTTACTAGGTATCCCTTCTAATGTATGAATAAAGTAATGAGTCCATTCCCCTAGTGGTACCAATCTCCAGTTAATGACACAATAATTTATGTGATGTATTGGGTTCCCTCTTCCATCATACTTTGGTAAGGGTCTATCCTATTGACTCCTTCCAAATCTTATGCGCATTAGTTGCTTACACTGATACCAGTCTTGAATTACCTTCTTATGTGCACCCCACCATCGTTCATGTGTGTCTCCCAATGATATATCTAACATGAATAATCTATGACTATCCAAAACCTCTGATTCAAACTCTGTTAGGAATTTTTCTAGATCGTCCTCTTCAATAAATGTGGGAAACTATATTACTTCTATCCCAACACATCTTACTACGTGTGTAACTCTGGCGCACCTACTAGTAGAGACTTCATGCTATCATTGCTACCATTTTTCTACTCCAATATCCGAATTTGACATGTCAGAATTGATACTCTTCCAATTGAGTACCCCATCTACAGTTGGATTCACATGGTCTTCCTCTTGCACAATGGTCCTATACAATTGGTTCACATCATCCTCTAGAACACTGTTAGGCACAATTTCTACATATCTTTCACAATATGAGGGATCTAAAGGTGCTACTACCCTAAAGTTTCCAGCTTCAAATATCATATTTCTAGTCTTTAAATGAATTATGGCCTGATTATCAAAGTCTCAATCAATTCCCAATAGTATTGGAAATGGTATAGACTCATCCACCATATCCATTACTTCAAAGTCTGTTTTGGTGTGCACACCATCTAGATCCATTGTTGTATTATTCAATATACCTATGTGAATCACTCTCAACTGGTTTGATAGATTCAAATGGATATTGGAATACCCTAGTGTGGGTTCCCCCATTGCTTCCCAAGTATTCTTTGGAAAAATGTTGACATCTGATCTTAAGTCTAGGATAACATTTCCCATATTAAAGTCTCCCATATTTTCATTCAGTCTGAGCTCTCTGCAAGTTATTTTATTTCTATAGACTTGATTAATCTTCTTTGGTTATGTCCCTACCCCTTCTTCTATGCTCTATTTCTCAAACATACTTTTAAACAACTCCATGGCATTCTTATCATTAAGTAATTTAAAGCAAGATTCCAGGAAATTATTTAAGTTACTTACTTTCTCTCTTTTCTCTCCTTTGTAAGTATGATTCAAAGATTAAGGCATGTCAAAAATAGGAGTATCATACCTCTGCACATTATTTTATGTGGAGGCTTCATTATCCTTTAGGAACTCCTTCTTCGCTTCTTTGAAGGTTTCCTTCTCCTTCTTTTCATAAAATTGTTGTTGTAGCTAAGTATTCTTCTGAATCCAGCACTAAGATTTCTTCTTCTGATCCCATGCATCTGCTCCTGTATTCAATCCTCTTCTAGTCACTATATTGATGTTCCTCCTAGGATCCTTTATTTCTGCAACAATCCACTGGACATTATGGTTATTTAGATTCTTCTTCTCTTGGATATTCGTCATTAACTTCAGGAACTCTTCTGTCACTTTATTTGTTGCGTGACAATACATACATGTTGTTGTTGGTTGAGGAAAAGATTTGGCATAGTGTCCTTGTTGTTGAAAATTATGGCAGATAATAGGCCCTCTGCCTCTTCCCATTCCTCTCTTCCTCTACCTATGAATCCTCCTATGTTCCCCTGTGGATCCATGTTCTGTTGATGATACTGTGGTTCTTGATTATACTGTGGGGGTTGTTGGAACTGTGGTACTGCTTGAAATTTCTATGCATTGCCAAACTGTGGCACAGTATATCCTGCCATCAACTTAGACTACATCATGTATGCATCTGAGGTTCTTTCCTTCATTAAATCCAGGATTCTACAATTTTTTTCTTCATGCCCCGATGACTTACAAAAGTTATAGAAAATATTGTTTGGTTCTGTCTTGTACTTCTACATCATAAGGAAATGATACAAATCATGCCCATGTGTATTTTATATTTCACACCAAGGTCATCCTATAGGAAATGGATTTGGCATCCGTACTCCCAGGTACTGCGTAAATGTCAGACACTCATTCTTGTGATTCCCCTCTGATTTTCACAAGGCACACCACATTGCTTCTCTTTTCTCCCTACTTTTGTTCTTGTTTAATTGCACTGTCAAGTTCTTCATATCTTCCTTCAGCTCCTCGATAGCTAGATCTATATACTTATATTGATTCTCCTCTAACTACATCACTTCTTGCTGTGCCTATTCCTAGGTTTGAAATTTATGATGTCTCAATGGATATTTAAAGTGTGGTAACAAAGAATTTATAAACAATTATTTGTGCTACATGTCATAAATGGGATACTTCATTTTACCTTTCAATGTCTTGAACTTCTGATCGATGTCCCATATAGACTCTCCTTGTTTCTGTCTAACCTCAATCATCTCATTCATAAACTAATCCTTTGATTTTGACCTCTGAAACTTAGTGATCAATGCCTTCTTGATCTCTACTACTGTTCCCAGCACACACTATGTATTGTTTACTGCTAGACTCATATACCAATCTAGCATGTAGTTTCTGAACATTATTGCTAGTTGCGCTACTTTTGTTGCCTCATCAGTGAATCTTTTCACTTCCCATATTCTCTCACACATGAATAGGTGTTTTTTTGGGTCTTCTGATCCATCCCCATGAAAGTATGGTAATATTCTCAATGGATCTATACTTGCTATTGTCGAATGCGTTATACCTTATCCGCGTGGTACTATTATCTGTGTATTGTTGTTCGGACTTGAACTCCCACCGGTGTTGCTACTCGTACTTCCACCTGTACCACTACCTGTATTTTTGTTGGTACTTCCACTTGTACCCTCAATGCTATTCTGATATCCTAGATTCTTCTGACCTTCAATCACTTTTTCTCTAAAAAATTATTTATTTGATGATGTGTTAGTCGTGCATGGGGTTGTAGGTTCTACATTGATTCAGATCTGGACAGGGGTATCTGCTTCTTCATGAGATCTTGCTCCTCTATTATTTATTTCATATGTGACACACATTATTTCTTCAATGTGCTCCACATCGTGGAGATCCTCTACCTCTTCCTCATCACTCTCCAAGCCTTCCCTCTCGACTACTTCCATTTTCTTCCTATTGAGCTTATACTGGCAGGGTCATCCACTACACATCATTCCTGCCTTCTGCAAAATTTCCTGGATCTCCTCTTGATACATCATAATGGGATATTTCTCTTTACTATGATCTCCTCTATCCATTTCCCCCTCCATCTCATACCTTCCTCAGTGTTTCCCCTAACTCCCCCATGCACCCAGGGTAGTTTAGTTGTCTGATTCCATAGTTAATACCCCTTTATCAAACAATGATCTCTTGATAGAAGTGTACAACATCCTGATGTACATTCCCCTTGGGCCCTTAAGAAACTCTTTCTCTGCTACACTATAAGACTTCGATGTATCTTATGCAAACTCGGTGATATACCCCACTACAATGTTGTCTAGCCAAAAATCTATTGTGCATGTGAATTTATTATTCACCCTTTTCAATCATGCGATATTCTCTTCCGTTCAATCCACTGATCTAACTTTATTCTTCAGATGGGTATCTTTCAACCGTGCTATCCACTCTTGCAATAGCATGGGAAAATCTCTAAAGAAACTCTCATGTATTTTGTTGAATACGTATCTCTCCAAGTATTGTCTTGGCTTAAACCTAGGGATCTATTATCTTTATGGGAAAACTTTAGTTATTGAACTGTTAACCATATTTCAATCTTCTCTTTCATGGGATTCCAACCTACAAACATTCCCTTTATTAATCCATTGCACTATAATTTGTGATACATCCCTTCCGATCTCATGTTCTCAGTTCCAACCAACAACAAAACCATTGTTGGTTACTTGTGGGCTGACCCAGGTTCTAACTACATGATTACCAACAACCCTTCTACCATCGGCTCTTCTAGATACCAGAAGAAGAAAAAAAATGCACAAAGTGCACTGTGCAGTCTCACCTAAGATGGATTCAATGGGTGGCCATATGACTCAAATTTTTGCAACCATGGGATGGGATGTGTTTCTGACTCAGAGGCACTGGATCTACTCTCTGTTATCCCTCAAACCCTCATTAGATCCTAATTTATACCAATAACCCTAATATTCCAATAAGACTTCATTAACTATTATAGCAACATGTATTCAATGATGTATATTCATCTTCTGTAACATAAGATTCAGATATAAACACTATCTATTACATTCATTTACTTAGTGTTGTTCTGCAGATGTCATGATTTTTTCCTCAGGGCACAGTAATATAACCTTTATCAATTAACATATTCATCATAAAGATTTTTAACTCCAACATAACAGTAAGCAATGCAACCATTCATACACATGACACATATATATCGTGGTTCACCCCCTCCTGGGCTACGTCCATAAAGATTTGTCACTTGGGCTCTTTATTCATATTCTTGCAAACTTTAGTGTTGCAAATTGTACAATTCTTCTGCCACTACATCTGATCTCCATAGATCGCAAAAGTATCTCAACAAGACCTCCTACTCAACACTAGGATCTACTATAATCTCAACAATACACACACCAAAAAAAGGACAACAACCTCTTCATCGTCCTAATTCATTCTACTTATACAAAACTAGGACAATTCCCTTACAAAAACCCTAACCATAAGAGGATTAGGTTTGTCCACTTTTCAACTACTCCATATCGGATGGTCCTCGATCCAACCATTCTCCAAGTCGGTGTTTGTCCACTTTCCAATTGCTTCGCAACAATTTTTCCACTTTGTAACTACTTTTCTCGGCATTGGTTTTCCTTTGTTTCTAGCACTATTTTTCCTCTATTTCTGATGCACTCCCCTATTTTCAAGCAATGCCTTGAAGTATTCAAAATTTCCTTGGTTTTCTCCCAAAATTGTCCGAGCCAAAAAAGAACATGCACAGATAGGAATTTTTTTAGGGCTATGGCCTTCTAAAAGGGATCTCACATGATGGATAAAAACATGGTGGAACTCGAAAGGAGATTACGAACTTCAAATCAGCTCGAAAGGATTCTTCATGATCATTTTCTACAACCTTGAAGACAAGGATCGATTCTTTGAAAATGGCATGTATTTCTTCAAGTCTACAAGGATATATCTACATTTTTGGACAGACTGCTTCTGCCTTAAAAAAAGAGGATTTTTCTTTTGTGCCAGTATAGATCCACCTCTACTCTCTCCCTCAAGAATTTTGTCTTGAATAAATCCTAATGGGTATAGGCAACACCCTTAGAAGATATGTGAACTCCTCAGAAGAAAAAAAACAAAGGAGATACACTTCATACGCTCAGATCTGTGTGTATATGAATATCTCCAAAGCTCTGTGTGTATATCAAGATGAGGATTGGATCCAAACCATTTATTATGAAAAAATACCCTTCCATTGCAGGAAATTTCATGAGCATGGACACCTATTTCGAGACTTCCCCCTCAATGCGCTTGAGCAACTAGTAGCTGAAGGAAAATTGAAATATGGCTTCACGGAGGTCACTAGCCGTAAGAAGAAACCTTCCAAGAAACCTAGACATGATGGAGGTAATAAAAACTCCACAAGAAACTCCTTTAACACCTTAAAAAATTTATCAGATGTAGAGGAAGTGGAAAACCATCATCAACCAGACAACCAAATCAATGATAAAGGCATATCAAAAAAATATCCAGACCCAGTCTTAAAGAAAATAATAACCCCTCAATCCCACAATCATATGGATTGAGACAAAGGCATAGAAGAGTGGGGTATAGAATAATGAATATGGATGAAAGATACCTTATCGACATAGATATGGAAAAACTATAAGAATCATTCAATAGAAAGGAACTTCAAACCATTTTGGTAGAGCATCTTTGAAAGGTCCACAAAGTCTACATAGACTCCATAGCAGGTGCCACTTCAAGGTTGGGTATCAGTTCGGACCCAGGTAGGACCCCACATGAATACCTAAAGAGGGAAAACAAAGGGGGCATAAATCAACACAACAACTAATCAAAGAGGTAGGTAATTTTATGATTAACTCAAGACAAATCCAACTTCTCACCGAGGGTTTCTTTTCTCCCCTCCTCTAACTTATCATGATGAAGATAATTTCATGGAACATAAGAGGTCTAAATGGAAGAACCAAATAAAGAATTCTTCGTAACTGTATCATGGTCGAGGACCCGAATATTCTCTTTCTGTAGGAAACAAAATGTGTAGGTGATGCAGCTGCAGAGATATTCAGAAGATGTTGGAGGAAATGCAGTTGTATATACAATGATTCTATCAGTGCAATAGGACAATTGGCTATCCTCTAGAACCCTGCGAAAGCAATAGTATATCAACCATTCTCCACAATTTTCACACTATCGACGCACTATCAAGCCGTAGGCTCCAACTAATAGGGCGTACTCACAAATTCTTACAGGCCCCAAAAAAATCAGAAAAAATATCACTTTCTGAGCGGTCTCTCCTACCTTGGCGACCTGGTAGTACAACAATGTTGGATTCTAGGGGGATATTTTAACATCATTCTCACACTTGGATAAAAGAGAGGGGGCTCAATATGGATTGAATAGGATAGTGGTAAGTTTCAGGATCTCCTTGAACATCTTCATTTGATTGATATAGAAACCATAAATGACACTTTCACTTAGTCTAACAAATGATCTGGAGCCCAAGAAATTGCGTGTAGAATGGTTCATTTACTTATTTTGGAAACCTTAATGTTTTATGGACCCTTAATTGAAGAAAGCATCCTCCGAAGGTCATGCTCTGATCACTGGATAGTATATTCGTGGATTGATACAATTTCCACGCCCAAATGCAAGCCATTTCGATTTGAATTTTTTTGGATAAATCATTCAAACTTCCTAGAGCTCTCTCAAACTTGGTAGGAGAATACAAAAATATCATATGGCTCACTAAAGTACATATTCCAACAAGTACTGAAAAACTTCAAACAATAGCTTCGAGATTGGAACAAAAATATTTTAGATGCAAAAGTCTTTAGAACAATGTCTAGAAGAAATCCAACAAAAATCCATTTTGAGGGGCCACTCAGACACTTTATGTTAGGAGGAGGAACTACTCAAACAACAATTAGAGGAAAGATACAAACGAGAGGAAATCTTATGGAAATAGAAGTCCAGAGTTCAATGGCTCAAGGAAGGGGAAAAGAACACCAAATTCTTCCATCGATCCATGGTGCATAGACGATACATCAATCGTATTACGAAGCTAAAAGACGCATAGGGGAAACCAATTCTTGACCATGGGAGAATACAATATGAGTTGGTAAACTACTACAATGAGCTTCTGTCAGAGTCTCCCCTTGATCACACTCCAATTATCAACAAATTAATCCAACATCTACCTGCCCTCATTACTCCTGAATAGAATCGAGGCCTCATGAGGCCAATTATGATTGAAAAGGTAGACCAAGCCATCAAGGAAATTCCCCTAGGGAAGGCATTGGGGATGAATGGAAGATTTATTCCACTATTTTTGGTCGATGATATGGGAAGATGTATGAATTCTAGTGGAGGAATCCATGACTTCTGGGAAAGTTCTCTCAACCCTCAATGCTACTTTTCTCACTCTTATTGCAAAGGAAGAGAGGGTCACTCAACCGAATCAATTTCGACCCATTATGCTCTACAATGTAATTTACAAGATCATTACCAAATTCATTTCTCTCAAACTAAATCCCATCCTCCCTTTCATCATCTCCAAGGAGTAGTTGGGTTATGTTGAGGGGCACCAAATAATGGATACCATCATACTAGTTCATGAATTGATCCACTCACACAAATCCACCCGAACCCCAAGTATGCTCATTAAACTTGATCTTTCCAAATATTTTGATCACCTTAGTTGGAAGTACATGCACTCCCTTCTATCATCCTTTGGTTTTAGCAGGGATTGGATCCAATGTATAATGAGCCCCACCTCTTCTTCTTTCTTTTCCATCCTAGTCAATTGTTTACCCTCCCAACCATTTTCTCCTTCTAGAGGAATTTGTCAAGGGGACCCTCTCTCTCCTTTTCTCTTTGTCATTATGGTGGAAGGCCTAGGATGCTATATCACTGCCTCTATGGAGGATGGCTCTCTTCAAGGTCTCTCATTACATGGTTTGAAACTTGTTTCTTCTCATAGCCAATTTGTTGATGACACTATGTTGATGAACACTCCCACTGCACAGGAATCCATCAAGCTTAATTCCATCATCTCAGATTTTAGTGAATCCTTTGGTACCACCTTTAACTTGGATAAATATCAAATCTTCTTCTTCAACACTCCTTTGGTTATCCAACGACATATTTCACAACTTATGGGCATACCCAAGAGCTCCCTTCCATTCAACTATCTTGGTATTCCCCTTTCTGACTCAGTTGCACGAAATATATGTTAGGACACCCTCCTCCAATCCCTCTCCAATCATTTGAATTATTGGACCTTTCGATGCTTAAATCTTACTGCACGATTGGTTCTCATCAACTCCGTCCTCTAAGCCATCCCTGCCTATCTCTTCTCATCCCTAGATGCCCCTCAATCAATCATTAAATCCATCCAAAATCTTCAGTAAAAATTCCTTTGGAAGGGTCATAAGGAAGAAAACAAATGGGCTCTTATTAGCTGGGAGAAAGTTTTCAAGTCGAAGTCTATCCGGGTTCTTGGACTTAGGGAGATAGGTAGGCTAAATAACATTATGGGAGCCAAAATACGGTGACACTAGCTCAAGTATCTGAATGAATTATGATCCAAGCTATGGAAGAAAAAATACATCCCCAATATTAACGAGGCACAACTTATCAGATTAAATTATCAGATCCAAGGCTTAAATATCTGGAATGAGATTGCCGCAATAACCCTCTCATTCATGAACACACATTCTGGGAAATCCAGAATGGATAGGACACTCTCTTTTGGAAGGAATGATGGAAACAATTACCTCCTTTGTAATCCTTGTACATCATGTTCCCCATCCAGAACTACTTGCAACAACTACAACCCCTCATGGTTGTAGGTATTTGGTTGTATGTTCCCCATCATCCTCTTTGGAAGACTTGTAAAAATCTTCCCACTGACCTCAACATCCCTAATGATTTTGACTTGCAACCTTGGTAAGATGTTGCATCCCAAAGAAATATTTGTATCAGGGAAGGACCAAATATTCTTCATTGGGGCCACTCTCCCTCGAGCAATTTCACAATTAAAGAATCCTACATCCTCCAAGATAATTTTCATGTCCAACTAAAAGAAAATATCTAGCAGATCATTTGGAGAACATGATTGTGGCCGAAAGTCTCCACTTTCCTTTGGCTCTTGGTTCAGAATTGCATTCTTGCCTGGGACAATCTAAGGAAAAGAGGGTTCATTGGACCCTCAATTTTCCATCTTTGTCAGCAATGGGAAAATTCAATGGAGCACTTACTAAATAAATGCTCCATTAGCAAGGAGATCTGGGATCAAGCTTGTCAGATCATGAGGAATACTAAGAGTGCAAGAGACAATATTATAAGTACCATCGAGAATTGGGGAACTACAAACTTCAAAAATGAAATTTTAAATAAGATATGGTAGCTAATACTAGGCTTTGTTGTCTAGCATATTTGGAAGGAATGAAACAAGTGCATTTTTCATGCCCATACCTCTCCCCCTTCCCTCATCTAGTCAAGGATTTATGGAAATATACAGGAAAAAATTCAAGCTTAGCATTGGACACAGAAAGATCTCTCTTGTGACCCCTGAGAAAGCCTCATTCTTTCAAATTGGAAGCTAAATATTCAATGCAATCCCTCCATGATTTCTTTGCATCCCAACTCCTCTCCTCCTATCCCCACCTCTTGGAATTTCCCTCCTCCAGGATTTTTCAGGTTGAACTTTGATGGTGCTTCAAAAGGTAATCCTGGTCCCATGGGGTTCGAGATGGTCCTTCGAGATAGTGTTGGCCGAATTAATTACATCATAGCTGGAAACCTGGGGCATGAATCGAACAATTCCACGGAGCTCTGGGGCCTTATCAAAGGAATCCAATTAGCTTCGAGACTAAATTTGACTCAACTAATCATTGAAGGGGACTCTCGATTGATTCTCTCTCTAGCCACCAAGATCATAAATGGGTATGATCCTACAAAAGAATCCCCTATATGGAGTCTTATGGGCCCTCTCGACACCTTTAGATCTCTTCTTCCACCCTCTCTCACCCTTATCCTCTCTCATGTTCAACGAGAAGTGAACAAGGTTGTTGACAAGTTGGTGAATGAAGGAGTCTCTTCAGAGGATGAGGATATCAAGATCGATGTCAATATCCTCCCAACACCTATATTGTTGCTTCAATGTATCGAGTTAGCACTAAGAGATTATTATCCCCCGGATGGGGTGAAAACTGGTATTCATGCGCCAAGGGTAGTAAAGGCCCCATGTCGCTGCCCCTCCCCTTCTCCTCTTCGACATGCTTAGAATTTAAACGATGTGTATGGTGGTGCACCTATGCAACGTGGGAGACTTAATGAGCTGCTTAGTGCGAGAGAGAGTGATACAGGACTGGTATGAGGTGAATACATCCTATCAGATCGGTCTTAATGATGGTTCTTATCACCAATTTGGGAACCATTTCGGAGGTAAGGCATGGCACCCGCTCCATTCATTTTTCTTAGGTGTTTCCACTAGCTTCCTCCTCCCTCTCTGGTATCTTTCTTGATCACAATCCTCTACTATTCTCACCCTCTCCTGCAATTTCAATTCCACGTGAGAGGGGAAAGCCGAAACATGACCCAACCTACTATAGTTTCATGGCTTGACGACTCCATCTGGGTCCTTCCTATGAACCAATGTCGCCTCCCTCCACTAACCCAATCATTGATAGTTTTCCCTTGATGAATTCACCTTTTAGTGATCAAAATTGGATGGGGGATGATAGCAACCAGGTTTTTGTAGAAGAATTCCCAATGAAACCTCCCGAGGTACCTCTAGATTCTCTTATAGTTTCGGCTACATAATTTCAGGCCTCTCTCTTCCCTTCCTCCCAATAGGGTGAGGTCAACCCCACCCTGACAATGGAGAGTTTCCTAGTCATGGAGGAGAATCCTCCTACTCTACACGATGACTAAATTCTAGAAGAGGCATGACCAAGAATTTAGCTACAACCCATTGCATATTTTTTGCCAGAGGTGGCTCGCCCATATAAATTCTCAAAAGAGCATCTGCAACTCATCTTCGAGCTGAGAAGAGATGTTTTCAACCAGATACATTGTCATACCATCCTTTTTCATCGTATGGATGCCTTCTTTGATTCTCTTTCAAGTGATCTTGTCAAGAGAAGATGCCTGACCTGCTGCTAGCCTTATGCATTTTCTCCATTTTGGTCACAACCTCCCAGTGGCGATGGCAATTCGGGTTCTCCCAGTGTTTAATTTTCATTTTTCATGTCATATATCTATGTTCAAAATAGCTATAGCCACAATTTTGGGTAGGCTCAATTTTATTTTTCGTGCTCATGTATATCAATACAGACACAAATGTTTTCAATAGAATGCCACCCATTCTAGTTTCCATCTGTATGGCATAATAGGTTGATATCTTTAATATTTGTACTGGTTCGTTGATTTTCTAAGGTAATATAAATTTGATCCAGATCTTGGGGGTTGAGATCTAGATGGATTGAATGTCAAGAGAGGAGGAGCTTAGACGTGCCAATATTGCATGAAAAAAAAACATGGACAAAAAAGAACATGTAAATGAAGTACTTGGGAGGTGAGGCTCAAAGAGGAGCCTCACCTCTAAAACTAATTACTAGTAAATCACTCAGAGCTAATTAATCTCACAATGAAGAATAGAAAATATGAGAGAATCCAAAATGAGTAACTTGATATTATGAGAAGGCTTTCTATGCCTTTATATAACATTACAAAATTGTTCATTGGACAAAGTAAAAAAGAGCTCATTAAATGAGTCTCTATTATTAGTATAATAGATCTAACTACCCAACTAACTAAGTAGTGGAAAATAAAGCCCTATACAATAATGGGAAGAGCTCATTAAATGCGTCTCTATCATTATAATAATGGATCTAACTACCCAGCTAAGTAGGTAGTGGAAAATAAAACCCAATACAATAATGGAGAGATGATACTCTCTTTGAACCATATGGGAAACTTGTTAGCCCAATTAATTAATGATGAGGTGGGCATCTCCTCGATCCACATGGACAATCTATTATATTTAAAGCTTTATGAATTTTGCATCCGAATTTAGACCATATACCCCCTAAATATTAGATCATTCCTCCCCCCTTAGAAAATGATGGTCTCCATCATTTCACCCATGCTAAAAAGAGAAACCCCATTATCGTACCATTATGATTGCAATGTGAAAATACCCAATGAAGAGAAGGGTTTTGTGTGGTTGACCCATAACCATGGGTTTGTGGTTGACCAATAACCTAGTTGACAATGACATTATACATGGGTATATAAATAAATAAATTTTAATAAAATCCTAAAATTTAAAAAATAATATGGAAACATCGTGACTTTGGGGGCTGTGAACATCCTTCTGCAAATCTATTCATAAATTCTGCTACATGTGATGAAATCCAATTCTATAAAAGACCAATTTGAAATACTGAAGATATATTTCCATTGGTATATGGAAATTGTTTTGAGGTGGCCCATGGAGTGAGAAAAACTAGCCCGAATTTGAATGGCACGCAACCATGTTGGTTACAAACATGTGTTGCTTCAAACAAAGATATCTCATAAGCCAGACAACGAAATGGAATTCCCCGAAATACCCATTTGATATATTGAAGAGATATTTCCAGCCATATGTAGAACTCCTTCTTTAGTTTTTTGAGCAAGGAGAAAAAGACCTTTGAATATGGTGGTACGCACAACTTCCTTGGGTCAAATACATGTTGAGATTCAATTGATGATATCTCTCAAACCAAGAATCCAAATGAGATTATGAGAAATACCCATTTGATATATTGAGGAGGAAATACTTATGTAGTTTCCTGAGTAGGGAGAAAAATATCATTGAATATGGTGGTACACGTGGCCTCCTTGGGTCAAATACATGTTGAGATTCAATAGATGATATCTCTCAAACCAGAAAGCCAAATGAGATTCCGTGAAATACCCATTTGAGATATTGAAGATATATTTCTAATGAGATGTGGTAGAGCCTCTAAATTTCTGTGTAGAGGTCACAACACCTCTTTGAAGTTGGATGAGTGTAGAGGGCCACAAAGGATGCTAAGGGTTTATAGAACATCATGGGTTGTTGTAGAGGTAGTGGAACCTCCGTGGGCAGCATGGACACCCTGCAAATTTGTTGAAAATTTTGTAGACCAATGGATGTAGTGGATCCATGTATGGATGTAGTGAATCCATGTATGGTTCTCCTTGTAATGGTGAATGAAGATATGAGGGAAAAAAAATCCATGTAGTGTTTATGGACCAACTGTGATTCTTACAGTATATGGCCCGACAAATGGATTACGATAGTACCAAAAGGAGGTTGGTGATTGTTGCAAATATTTGAACCCGCAACATGCTTCAAACCCTTGTCCCGATGGAGAGCGTACCTGCTCTTATATCACTGATCCAGATCTCGAGGGCTGAGATCTGGATGGCTTGAATGCCGAGAGAGGAGGATCTTAGACGTGTAAATATTGCATGAAAAAAAACATGGACAAAAAAGAACATGTAAATGAAGTACTTGGGAGGTGAGGCTCACCTCTAAAACTAATTACTAGCAAATCACTCAGAGCTAATTAATGTCACAACGAAGAATAGAAAATATGAGAGAATCCAAAATGAGTAACTTGATATTATGAGAAGGTTTGCTAGGCCTTTACATAGCATTACAAAATGGTCCATTGGAAAAAGTAAAAAATAGCTCATTAAATGAGTCTCTATTATTAGTATAATAGATCTAAATACCTAACTAACTAAGTAGTGGAAAATAAAACCCTATACAATAATGGGAAGAGCTCATTAAATGAGTCTCTATTATTATAATAATAGATCTAACTACCCAACTAGCTAAGTAGTGGAAAATAAAACCCAATACAATAATGGAGAGATGAGACTCTCTTTGACCCATATGGGCAACCTGTTAGCCCAATTAATTAATGAGGAGGTGGGCATATCCTTGATCCACATGGACAATCTATTAGATTTATAGCTTTATGACTTTTGCATCTAAATTTAGACCATATACCCCCTAAAATTCGAATCAAACTTTTACATACAAAAAAAATGCACAAGTTGGGAGCACAAAGGATTATGGTGATGGGCTTGGGGCCTATGAGATGTGCTCCTATAGAGAGGGCCATGATGAGTCTCAGTGGTGAGTGCGATCCCACTCTATACTATACCTCGCCGTTTTATATATCACAATTAAGGACTATAGTGGCTCAACCTAATACCTAATTCAATGGTTAAATCTATACATTCACCAATAGCTTCTCAGACATGGAATTTGTATCCAACACTTAAGCATCTGATAATGAATTTATTAGATAACTACTTTTTTCTATCTTATGAAACTTTGCATCTCTATAATGTGTACTAATTGGTATATAATTTTCCAAGATTGAATAATAGTAGAGATGCTTGGTATGGGCAGGGCCATTTCAGTACCATGAGCTACTTCTCCATTTCTAAAACTCTATCCACTTTGGATTCCTTGTTGGAAATTACATCTCATGCTTGAGTTTGATAGTGACTTTGGTATAGAATTTGGTGTGGAACATGACATTTCTCCAAGCCCATTGAGAGAAGAGAATAGAT
>ML834487.1:9116-49750 GCA_009831015.1 Picea engelmannii | reverse complement strand
ATATATATATATATATATATATATTTAAATAATATAAAAAAAAAATCAAAATAATCAAAAAAAAGTGCAAGCACGCATGGATTCCACGTGCCCGCCTTGCTTCCTCCAGCACCCTCCTGACCTAAACCTAACCCTACACGTACTCTCTCTCGAGCTCTCTTCCCCTAAAACCTTACACAAACTCTGTGGCCTCTCCACTCTGCTCTCTCCCTCTCAGCAGGCTCGATGCTTGACTCTGAGCGCTGGTGCTTGGGCGATGGCTTGTGTGTTTTGTATCTGGCGTTGGTCACTGGTGTTTGGGTGATGGATTTTGTGTATTGTGGCTTGTATGTTAAGTGCGCGCGAGCCCAATTTTACCCATTCGTGCTTGGTTCCTGGTGAACTGGGCTTTAAGACATTTGTGGTTGCATGCCTTGTGGTCGTATGATATTGCGCATGTCCCATGCGTTGCGTGTCTCGTGGGCTTGGCGCTGGTCTTTTTGTTGTGTATTGGATAACTAGACATGTTGTATGGCTTGTGTGTATTGTGTTTTGCGCTGCAGAGGCTCCCGGTATCTCTGAGAAGTTTGCGTTCACCGTCATCATGAAGAATCCGTTCTAGGCATCCATTAAGAAAAGAGCCCATACTCGCTTGGAGGTCAAACCCTAAATTACTATGAATCTCTTGTTTCGTTGTGAGGAAACTGGAGGTCTAAGACCATGGGATGCTGCGGCTAATTAGATGACGATCTGTGTATGTGGGAAGAGTTGATTCTACCCCTAGAAACATCCAATTCACCCGACGTCGAATCTTGCCGCCTCAAACATACCCCAGACGAGAATTCACGCGAAAGGATGGAAACCCCATCAAATTCGAACCCAGATTCCTGGTGTTCACTATCAAATGACCTGTGGAGAAGCATTCTGGAATGATTAAACACTGTAGAACTCTCGCAAGCGGCCTGCGTGTGCTCTATGTGGAACTCCATCGCATCAAAGTCTCAACTGCAAATAAATGCGCTTAAATATAATGGCTAACCTGTGTTGTGTTGTGGTATGTGCTTGACAACTGTGGACTTTTGATCTCGGTGCGAGATAATGGCTAAAAAAATCCCAAAATTTATTTAATTTTTATTATATTTTTTTTCTAAAAATTAATTTTTTTTTATTATAAATATATATACGATGAGCGTAGCAGTGCTCCTCCTCGAAACATGGAGAGAACAGTAGATGGGACTGGGAATTCAATGCAAAGAATAGGTTTGTCGGTGCTTTATCCGGTGAGACATCTCATGGTTGCTTTGTTCATGCATTGGGTGGCCGAGCAGATGTCGGTGTCGGTTTTGGTGGACATTACCATGAAAGCTCTGTGTCCTAGGAGAAATTCTTGCAGTGAATTCATTTATCTCACAGGCACGCAGCAGATGGTACGTTTAAATTTCTTTAAGATTGACATTTACATGTTCCTATTTCTTGTAAATTTATAAACAATGAGAGCCTTAATAGAATAATGATATAAAGTTCTAATAAATGCCTCCGATTTTTAGAACTGAAAATACAACTGAAGTTTAAAATGAGAAAGAATCTTGCTAACTTGGAGTTTGTTTACGATGACAATATTTTATTTAAATTATTATACAGTTGAGTCTTTACTGCTGGCGAAGTGGACAACTGGCTTATTTGGCAGGGGCAGTGGTCCTTATTTTGGATAATTTTGGCAAATGAAGCCTGCTTCCAAGATTTGTAGTCATAGATATGGTCTGTCTCTCGAAGCTTCTTACTACTTCAGTTTTCACCGGGTTTACAGGGTTGAATCTGATTATATAAAATAGCCAACATATGGCTTTGTTTAAAGGCATTACGCCCACAATGAATGAATTTACGTCATTTTTTTTTTTAACTAAAATTCTTGTTTTAATTCAAAATTAAAGTTCTGTCTAAAGTCTTGTTAACTGACAGGGCCTCCATCCATAATTGTCTAGTTCCAGCTTCCTTCACAATTTCAATATGTGTATTATTTATATTTATAACAGTGTTAAACTATATTTATTTTTTCAGTATGTATATTATTATTTAGATTTATATTTGTGTTTGTAGGCTTTGCTTGCAGGTTAGGTGGAGGTGGAGCTTGCCCATATTTGTATACATTTATGCACACACTCCCTCATTTTTCTATATATAGAGTGTTGATGGGTGGGTAGGTGGGCCTTTGGTCCCAGATTTCAAACTTCAGCTCTGATACCATGTGTAAGGCCCAAATTTAACAAAGCCTAAAAAAAATTGTAATTTAAACAATTAAGATTATTTCGACGTATAAACAATAAGTAATTTCTTTATTCATCATATAAGCAACATAAATTTAAATTTATGAACAACATGCTAATAATTTTAAATAACCATCACATGTTCATGAGAATGTGTGCAAAAAAATACCTATGTCTGATGCTAAATTCCCGACCTTTGGTTGTCCTCTATGCTTCTCTACCCAGACTCTGCTTGATGCTCTGACCAAACCCTACCCAAAACTGACTAACCACCTAGCCAGCTAGGAGCAGCCTATCTGACCCCCTAGCTCTAGGATTTTGTGAGGATTCCCAGCCCCCAAGCCCAAAACTCTCAGCAACTTGGTGCCCCCTGCAACAGTTCACCCAACCTCCAAAACCAAACTCCAAAACCAAAAAAATATCCAGCAGCAAAATACAGTCCTCTCCTCCCAATTTTTCATAATCCCCTTTCCCGAAGGCCTCTGCCCAGTCATATCTCCCCCATTCATCGACTCCTACTCTCCTTTAATGCCACCCACCTTATCCCTCGATTTATTATCTTATCCTTCCATTTATCACCTTATCCTTCCATTTATCACCTTATCCCTCAACTCAATGCTTCATCCCCCCTTGCATACATAAAGTTTACAATAAATAAATAAAAATTATTATTCTCTTAATTCATTACCCAAACCTTTAATGAGTCAATTAATTAATTAATTAATCATTCAAGAGATATAAACAATTATTAATTAATTAATTAATTAATCATTCAAGAGATATAAACAATTATTAATTAATTACTTAATTAATATGAATAAATAATCATTTTTTAACTAAAATATATTATGACAGATAATTAAATAATTAACTATACTTGATAAACCCTATGCAACTATTTAACTAGGGTTGTTACAGTTATCGTTAATTTCATTTCCCAATTAGTAGATTTATATTCCTGTTAGTTATTTTTTGTTTTGCAATTTTATTCTTTCAAGGAATTTTTACTTTGGATTGGATTCTCTTCCATGCATCAAGTAGACTAGGATTCGAAGCAGTTTTCAGTTTCCTTATAATGTTTAGATTGCAAAGTATGGACCAGTTCTGTATACTTAATTTACAACAATGCAATTGGTTGAATTAGGTTCAAACAAGCCCCATAGTATCATTACATTTTTATTTCCTGGAGTTAAGTTTTTTTAATTTTTGTAATTATTTTATGTAGTTTGTATTTCCATATTTGATGTAAATATTTCTTGTAGCTTATATTTGTGTCTTGCTGTAACTTTTTGTAGAAGAAATTTTCATACACTATTGTATAATTTCTTATTATATAGTTAGCATCTACTTTTGAATTTCTGTAAATAAGGAAAGTGAGAAAAGTAATTTCCCCCAAAAATAATATAAAAAGGAAAAAATGATAGTTAGCATTAAAACCAAGCAATCAAAAGCCTACAAATATGCATATACTTTGCACAACGTTTTGAAAATTTACATTCCCTAGGTTGATAATTAAATTAGGTTCTTACGGTTAATGGAGTGTTAATTCCAAGTATTGTTGGAGCCCATCACTTTTTGGTGTCGTTGTCAGAGAAGCGCTAATATTTTTGGAGATTTTTCCTTTGCATATGGATCTAGGAACTTATTCATTGGAGTATACTTCTCTAAATGAGAATGAATGAGGAGCAAAGATAAGTTTGGAAGGTTTCTACCTAATACCACTTTAAATCTTGATCCTACATAATTAAGTAAGGAAGAGGTTTTTGGTTCAACCTTTCACACTTTGAAAGACAAACCCAAGGTTCAAATTGAATTAGATGACCCATATATTGATTTGTGAAGATTTCATAGACCCTTTGGAGTAAAATATGAATCCACTGGTTGGGAACTTGAGACTTTGTTCAATATGGGAGATAGAGATGAGAGACATGAAGAAGAAAGACATATTCCAAGAAATGAACCAGACAGTGATGAAGAGGAATACGTATTACGTATAATGAAATCTGATGAAGAAGATTAAATGAAAAACATAAATATTTAAGTTCTTCCACTATTTTATGGGATACCTAGAGGACCCAAACACCTTCTTGTTTGAATTTGAAGTTTTGTGTCGGATATATGAATAAAAAAATGATGCTCAAAAGATACGATTGTTTCCTTCAACTTTAAAAGATGTTGTTTTAATGTGGTTCATGGGACTACAAGGAGAAAGCATTGGTACTTTAGAAGAGATGAAGAAATATTTCTTAGAGAAGTACAAGTATTATTGTAAGGCGTGAGAAACAAGAAATGATATTTTTCATACGACACAAAGGGTTGATGAAACATTGGAGGAATATGCTGAGAGGTTTCATTTTAGTTATAAACGAGGCACAAATTGTAAGCTTGACGATGAATCACTCAAATTAGTTTTGCTTAGAGGAGTAAGGGAAGATTTGATGACAAAAAAGGATTTAATTGTTGCATGGTATATTTATCAGTTCACCTATGATAAAATAAAGGACCTATTTAGAAATTACTCAAGAGAAACCATGAGGAAAGGTAGAGGGTTAAAATTTGTCTTACCTTCAACATCAAATAATACAACTAGAATTACCAAAGATGAAATTGGAAATCTAATCAGGGATATGAAAACAAACATTCTAAATTCTTTATCTATGTAATTGGATTCTCTACAAAAAAAGAAGAAGATGAAAAACATAAATCCTTAGCAATTTTGTGTCTTAGGTGCACTAAGAAACATCCATGAATGGAGTGTCCACTTGTTGTAATGAAAGTATACAATGTCTATTATGAAAATCATGATACTGAAAAGTGCCCAAAGTTTCCAAGTTTAAAGGAAATGCATCAAAATGTTGAAAAAGTGTACTTTATTAGTCATCAACAGTTTGGACAGCTAAGACCATAGTTTCCAGGAGGTATTCAATATTAGTACTCAATACCACCATGCTCTAATCAATATCTTCCACAAAACAATTAGCCATAGTTTTCACAATTCCAACATAGTCGACAATCCTTTCCACAATTTCAAACTAATTCACATCCATGACAACCACATTTCCCTCATCCAATGAAATATAGTCAGCAACCATATACAATTCAAGGGAACACATGGCCAAATTAACAACAAATTTTAAGACCATATAATAATTAGCCTATACACCACCAACAACAATTGTTTCCTCCTCCAATACAAGGCTATAGTCCAAAAAATGTAAGACCATTGTAGTTGCCTTCCCAACCTAATATGAATCCTAATAACAGGGCAAGGAAATCCAACCAACCACAACCAAGTCAACAACAATCAAAGTAATCAAATAATTCCATCCCACCAATACAACCGGGTCATCCAGTTTATTCTAATGAAGTGGGAGATTTTCCAACCTATACAGTTTTAGCACTTGACTGTCAAGTCACTCATCTCCGGTCAAGAAAAGTGTTAGAAGATACTAGATCCCTTAGTGTAGAAGATGTTAGTGAGGAATAACTAGTGATTGAGAAGGATAGAGAACAATTGCAACCAATGTAATCCTCTACTCATGTTGAATCTGATATCCAACATTCTCTAGGTAACAAGGATAATATTGTACCTTTTTCGGAGAGATTAAATCAACCTAAAATTGAACCACAACTAGTTTTTGACATTATGGAAGAATTGGAAATTTTATGTGTTAAAATCCCTTTGATTCAGGCCATAAAAGACATTCTCATTTATAATAAATTGAATAGATATATATGCGTCAAGAATATAGGAAGGAAGAAACAAGATTCCCCTATTTTCCAAGTAGTAGGATAGTTGTATGAACTTATGTTAGGAGAACTGTTAAGCCAAAGTACATTGATCCAGGTAATCCTATAGTCCAATTTTATATCAGAAAAACTCCAATTCCAAAAACTTTAATTGATTTGGGCACAACAATCAATGTAACGACCATAGAAGCTATGGAAAACTTGAATATTCATAATCTAATGCATAAAACACTAACAAGTTTTCAAATGGATAACATGACAACAGTTAAACTTGAAGGGATCCGAGAATATATTGTAGTTACAATAGATTCATGGGAATACCCAACATATTTGATAATCATGCACCCCAAAACAAACACGAGGGGATATCCATTAATATTGGTGTATCCATGTTTAGCAATTGTCGATGCTTACATAAAATTTCGCTAAGAAAATATGACAATTTCATAACAATAATTTGTTAAGAAACTTAAATTGCACCTCCCAACAAAATCAATGTCGGAAATAGAGGAACATTTGTGGATTCCACTTGATGATGGGAGTGATTATTATTCTGAAAATGTAACACCAATTCTTACAATTGAAAAAAAAATAACGCTGAAAGAACCATTTGATGAAAATCCGATATCAAACTTCATGAAAACAAATTATTTAGCAACTATTGACATCAGGAAATGTAACCAACACACAAACGAAGAAGGGGCAAGTTTTGTTAGCAATGCAAAATATAATGACTCTAATGAATCACCTTCACTTCTAAGTGATGGTAATGCACCTCAACACCTGGATGGATATTTTGTAGAATAATATGTTATAAATCGGGTTAAAACCATTGAGATTTTCCTAGAAAAATCTCTAAACATAAACAGTCAACTACAGTCGAATCAACAACATGAATTGTAGAAATTGCTATAGAAATATTCTGCAGTGTTTGCTTGGGATTACAAATAATTGCATGGTATTGATCCATATGTTTGTATGCACCACATTCAAATTCAATATGGAATGAAACATGTTCATCAAACACAACGTAGAGTGAATCATGTCCTAAAATATATCGTAAAAGATGAGCTGCAAAAACTCTTAATATCTAGGTTTATTTATCCAATCTTTGACAACGAGTGGGTTTCTCCACTTGTATAAGTTCCTAAGAAAGGGGGGAAATGACATATTTGTGTTGACTATAGGGAACTCAATAAAGACACTAGAAAATATCATTTCCCTTTACCATTCATTAGCCAAGTTCTGGATTCCTTATCTAGAAAGCAATATATTTCCTTCCTAGATGGTTTTATCAGGTATAACCAAATTCAAATAGAACTAGAGGATCAAGACAAAACAAAATTCACATGTCCCTGGGGAAACTTTGCTTACAGATTCCCACCATTTGGGTTTTTCAATGCACCAACCACCTTTCGAGAGTTGTTTTAAGTATTTTTGTTGATTTAATACTTGATTGTGTGGAAATATTTATGGATGAATTCACTATGTTTGGAAACCAATTTGATGAAGAATTAGCTAGATTAGAAAACATTCTTCAATGATGTGTAGAAAATAATGTTTCATTGAGTAATGAAAAGTGTTTTTTAATGATGATGGAAGGAATTGTGTAAGGACATCATATTTTTGCTCAGGGAATACAAGTAGATCTTAGAAAAATCGTTGTTATTAAAAATATGTCGGTACCAACAAAGCAACGTAAGGTTTTCCTTGGCCATGTTAGATATTATAGAATATTTATTCAAAATTTTAGAAAACTAACCTCTCCAATGTTTGTTCTTCTCACTAAGGATGTAGAATGTATTTGGAAAGAAGCATGCCAACATGCCTTTCAAGATTTAAAACATAAATTAATCATAGCTCCTATTCTGCATGGACCTAATTAGAAGTTATCATTTCATATTTACGTTGTTTCTTATGATAAAAGTTTGGGTGTTGTGTTAGGATAGAAGGAAACTTTGTCTATGCATGCAATATATTATATCAACAAAAATCTGGCAAAAGATAAGCAAAATTACACTGTAACAAAGAAGGAGTTTTTACCAGTCGTATATGCAATTAACAAGTTTCGCCATTAGATCATTATGTATCCTACATTTGTGCATACATATAATTCAAAAAATAAATATTTATTGAATAACCAGTAATGATTGGTAGAATAATTTGTTGGTTGTTACCTTTCCGAGAATTTGACATGACTGTACTTGATAAGCCTGGTCGAGAAACTGTGGTTGTAGATATTTTATCACTAATTCTAGACGATCAAGTGGATGAACCAACATATGATTCATTTCCTGATGAGAACCTATTTTTTGTGTCCATGATCACACCATGGTTTGCAAACATTGAAGATTATCTGGTGTCCAAAAGATTACCCCAACATTTTTCCCATCATGAGCATTGTGCCTTGGTCAGAAAAAGTGGACCTTTTACATAGATAAAGGCTATTTATTCAAGTTGTGACATGATGAAATTCTGCAAAGATGAAGTGTACGAGATATTGAAGGCCTATCACGATGAACCATGAGGAGGGAATTTTGATGCAACAAGGACCACCAAAATTATTCTCTCCACTAGATATTATTGGCCAACACTTCAAAAATATCCATAGGCCTATGTTAGATGTTGTGATGCCTGTCAAAGAATGGGACAATCTACCAAATCTGCATAAATTCCATTACAGCTGCAAGTTTCTCTTGAGCCATTTGAGAAGTGCGATATTGATTTCATGGGTCCTATCAACCACCATCTAATCAATTAAAGTACATGATAGTATGTACAAATTATCTAACCAAGTGGGTGGAAGTTCATCTCCTTAAAAACATCCAAGTGGAGCAAGTTGTTGAATTTATTTATGACAACATCTTCACTAGATTTGGCATGCCTAGATAAATTGTATCAGATACAGGATCTCAGTTCACTTCCAAGTTGATTTCATATCGTATGGAACCATATAAAATCAAACATAGGAAGACAACGAATTATCATCCCCAATCCAATGGGCAGCTGGAAATGACTAACAGAGAACTGGAAAATCCCTTAACTAAGACAATTCAGTTCCACCATAGAGATTGGGAAAATAAATTTCTGAAGCTATTTGGGCTTATTGAACAACTTGGAAAACTTCAACAAGATTTACAATGTATGAATTAGTCTATGGAAAAATGGTTCTTCTTCCAATAGAGTTCAAAATAAAGACTCTTTGCATAACAGTTGAATTAGGAATTAATATATCGGATGCACAAAAATAACAAATTTCTCAACTTAAGATGTTGTATGGGTTTCATCAAGAAGCTCTGCAGCTTACAAAAACTCTACAAAAACAAGGTAAATGTTGGCATGACCATTTCATTAAATACAAAAAATTTCAACAAGGGGATTGGGTATTATTATTTGATTCCAAATTTCAAGATTTTAAAGATAAATTAACAACATGATGGCTTGGTCCATATGAAATTGAAATTGAAATTGTCTTCGATAATGGCATAGTATGATTAAAAATCATTGATACTGAAAGACTTCCATTATTGGTAAATGGTCATCGATTAAATTCATACAAAATACACAATCCAAAGGGGAGTTCACTTCTAGTTTAAAACAACAACACTCTTTGAATGTAGTTGATGGATTTCAAACCCTTGAATCCACTTAGTTCCGGTGTTGTAGAAAAACAAATACATCAATAAATAAAATCTCATTATGAAAACCAACAATGACTTTACAGGGTGTGAAAAAATTTGAAAACCACAATTGGCGAGGTTTTCATATAAATAAATAGAAAACTCTTGAAAACCAAGAATGGTGCATTCCTTTGTGGGATAAAAAAAAAAAACACATTTTTTGCATAGTTTTTTTGCAGCCTTCCTTACTGCATACTTTCTCAGTAAAAATCAGATCATATTATTCTCTTTTCAAATTTTAATCATGTTGTTGAATTTCTCTCTAGCACATATATTATTTTTCTTCTTTCAGTATTAGTTGTCGCTTTTCTCAGTAGCAATTGGCGTGCCTACTCAGCCTTTCCTCATTTCAAGACGCCATGTGTGGCCCCTTTCCACATCGATGCCACTTCCATATTTTCTTTGTAGTACTCAACTATATTCATTCGCCGCCAACTTAGTCTATTCACGTGCGTGCCTCTCACATCGATCAGGTATTCCTGTCTTTTTCTTTTAAATTTCTTTATTTACTATTTAAATTCCCCATGTTTCACTACTATTCTTTCTTCAATTGTCACGATGACCATCGCTTCCTTTGGGGGAGGTTAATCTGACTAGAAAATCGGTTGTCAACATTGCAAATATTTGTGAATTGACATACACTTCTCAATGTATCAATGGTACCAATGTATTGTGTGTCAATTAACACCATAATTTTGTTTGTACCTCCACGTCATCCACCATAACTCAAGATTATTACCTATTTGTTACCCCACTATTTCCATATGCCACATGTCATTACCACTCCTTGCCATCAATATTCCACATATGCCAATTAGTTACTGATTTGATGGATGAATTGATGGGACAATTAATTTGGTAGTTTTTGTTGTATGATTCCACCATTTCCCTGCTAGCATTGTAGTGGATCATTATGATAATTCTACAACAACCATTATCTATTTAGTTGAGAAATTTAAATGGAGAATAGTTCATCCAAGATACTTCTCCATGAAACGTATTCTCATACGAGTGGCTTACTCTATAGAATATAATTCTTTTGAATTGCAAGCTTGAACTACATTATATTACGTTGTGGATCAGAGGAGTGTGAATTATCTGGAAATGTGTTTCATATCTACAACATGGGAGAAAATATATTTAGGAAAGATCCCATTACGTTGGAAGTTATTATCAGTAATCCACGGGTGGCTAAAATTTGTAGACAAGTTGGGTGGTTGCAATTATTTGAAAGAATACAAAATAGTAGTACATCGTTGGGAGAGCATTTTGTTCAAAATTCCAGAAATGGAATGACAAAATTAAACGATTTGGAATTCTCGGTTACAGAAGAAATCATTTTGTAAGTTACATGCTTGGAAGTAGATGGAAGGCACTAGTATAAGGAGAGAGTTGAATCATCCAGGGATAGAGGTGTATTTTTGGAACACGATGAAGTGGTAAAAGACAAAAGGAAAGGGGTGAAGAGATTATCTTTACCTGAGTCGTGGAGTGAATTACTCCATGGACCATCACATTATTAAATACATTACACTTGAGGGTCATTCTTCCCTTTTGCATGGCATATCACTTTTGTTTCCTAGCTCATTTTCGAAAACATGAAAATTAATTTACCATACTTTTTGCTAAATTCCTTGGAAGTCATGGCAGAATAGTTTCAAAAAGGAAAATGGGACCAGTTGGCGCATCATGGTCTCATCTATCTCATTGGTAAGCATGCATTTCTTCAGCAACGTCCCTGGGAATATTGGGGGAAATTTTTGAAACAACTCATCAACCTTGTTGAGGAATATGTTGAAATGTCACTAGAACAAATGACTCAACAACATCGAAAACAATCAACTCAGTAGAAACAAGAGAAGCAGAGTCAAATATTGAAAAGAAGACAGTTGGTTGATGATATTACAAGCAACTTGCATCTCATTGAAGTATATTCACCGCCCATGTATATTGATGAAGAAATAACATAAGCTTCAGAAACATTATTCAAGATCGAAAAGGAAGACACAACTTGCTAGGTAAAACTTGCACACACTCTTACTCTTGTTCCCCCCAATGTACAATTGGAAATTGAGCAATTAAAAGAACAATTGAAGGGGTTAATAGTAGAAAAGGATGAAGTTTAACATTAAGGGAACAAGTGAAGGGATCAAATATAAAAACATATGCTTGGAAACATCTAGTTGATTCCCAAAAGGATGAATATATTCATCTGGACACTCATAACCATAAATTGAAAACAATAGAAAAAAAATTATAATCAACTGGAGGAAGAAATAGTAGAAAAAATAGAAAATTATTAATGAAAAAGATGAAGAGATTAAGGATCTTAAATAGAGGATAAAAAATATTGGTGAATTAGCATAAGAAACTTTAGCATGCAGGTCACCTTCACCTGTATATGTTATGTATTTAAAGGAACAACTGTTGGGATTTCAGATAGAAGGGATTGTTTCAAACATGCCATTGGATCTCAAACGTATTGGGAGAATATTATGTAGCATGTATTTCTCCAGTTCACCAGAAAGAAGGAATATACTTTGAGAATTTTATTTTCATAATTATTTGATTTCTGACAACAACACTATGTGGAACCCAAATCATTTCATTGGGGATGTGAACTTGAGATAATTTTTGTCTGTTTTGGAGAATGAATTGAAAAGGGCTTAGAAGAAGTAATCATATAAAGGAGAGGAATCAATTTTTCCACTATGGATTATGCCAAAGGCAACTCATATAACTCATATTTTTTAAATTCATAACAAAAGAATGCCAGACCCTAGAATCAAAGCAGTCATGACTCAAGTACAAAATGAAGTAGTAAGTGAATTCATCATATTCTACATCAGTTCATAACAATCAAGGATTGTAGCCTATAGAGGTAGGTGGAATGAGTTGAAAAATACACTAAAGATGAAATAAAGATGAAATAGACATACTCTTTACCAAATCTTCATGCATCCTTATATTGTAGCAGGTTGTATGTCAACTCTATTAGAGAATTTTGCCTTCAACGAATAGGCCTTAGATTTAAATTTCCAATGATATTTCACCCAATACCATATTATAGAGAAGATGATGATGTCAATAAAGAGGAAGAGAGAAAAATATGGAAGTTGATAGAAATTCTAAGAGGATTCCACGTATAAAGTACTACTACACAGTTACTTCCCTATGACTTTAGATAAACTTGTTCAACACAACATTATCAAGTGGTGTTTGTGGATTAATATTAGTTTCATACGGAATGTAAAAAAGGATAAGCTGGGGAGTATGATGAGCATGGTAATTTCCCTTTTCCTTCCCCTTTAATTACTTCAAGATCCTCCTCAATTGATCAACTTGATCATTTCTTGCCCATTATCTACCATTTCTACCTCATTTTCCTTTCTTGAATAACATGAATCTTTGGGTTGATTTTTTATATTAAATAAATGATTTTTATTAGGAAAGGAACATGGATGCATGATTTATGCATTCAAGTTGTTAAATTTTTCAATTACGGGATTTAGAAAGAAAATTGTACTATTTTTTATTTGTCAGGAGTTGCAAAATTTCTCATCAGTTGAAGCTCAGAATATCAAATTTTCCAAATGCTACATAATTTTTTGCCAGTAGGTATATCAACTATTGAAGCTACCCAGTGTTGTAGAGTTTCTCATTATTATATAGATATTTTCAAGAGTGTGTGACCTATTTTGGGTTGTTGTCAAAGCATTGGAAGGAAACATAGGAAGCCACATATGATACATTGAGCACTATTCATAAGGGTGCGATACTTATGTTTTTTTATTTTTGTTCATTCAAATGTAAGACATGGGAGATGTAAGTAAGACACAAATCTATTTTTGAGGATACGATTTTCTTTTGAAAGATAGGAGATAACTTTTCAGTTAATTCTGGAAAAGGGAGAAACTTCCCAAGAACTCATGAATTTTTTGTATAAAGAAACAAGAGAAAGAACCTATCGGGGTTCAAAATTTTGACTATGAATATATTGTTCTTGGTTACAAATTGTCTTTTGTTAAATCTTGTTCTTATGATAATTAGTTGAGTTAACACATGGATCAACCAACATAATGTGGAGCAAGGTTCACTCTACAGTGGTGGTCATCCTATTTTCTTATGCAACTTAGGTAGCATTAATTTGATTTCCTCATTAGTATATTTTTCTTCTTGTAAGTTATTTTTTGTTCTTCCATTTTATTATGTCACGAAGTTTTTACTTTGGATTAAATTTTCCTTCATGCATCAAGAAAACTAAGATTCTTTGCATTTTTCATTTTCCTTATTAAGTTTAGATTGCAAAGTTTGGACCAATTTTGTATACTTAATTTGCAAAAATGAAATTGGTTGAATTAGGTTCAGACAGGCCACATAGTATCATTCCATTTCTATTTGTTGTAGTTATATTTTTTTTAATTGTTGTAACTATTTTATGTAGTTTATATATCCATCTATGTTGTAATTATTTCTTGTAGCTTATATTTTTGTCTTGTTGTAACTTTATGCAGAAGCAATTTGCATATGCTATTGTATAATTTCTTATTATATAGTGAGCATCTCCTTTTGAATTTTCGTAAAGAAGGAAAGTGAGAAAAGTAATTTCCCCCCAAAATAATATAAAAAGGAAAAAATGATAGTTAGAAATAAATCCAAGTAAGCAAAATCCTAAAAATATGCATCTACTTTGCACAATGTTTTGAAAGTTTATATTCCCTAGGTTGATAATTAAAGTAGGTTCTTGCAGTTAATGGACTGAAGGTCTCATTCTGCTTATAATTATAATACATGGCTAAGGATTTAGAAGAAGGAATTCATAGTAAAGTTATGCTAGAGAAATATAGTCAAAGAGTGAGGAGTCCATTGCTTCCATTGACATGTTTGTGTTTTCTTTCCCTCTTGTTCTTCATTTTTCCTCCAAAATGATCATTGACAAGGGGAAATGCTACCCAACTTCATTAGAAATTGAGATCGATCCTAAATGTATATTAAATTGATCCTCCCAAGGAGAAGACTAGCTCTAAACTCCCTAAGTGATATAGTGTATTATTTATTTGCTTTTCCATTGGAATAAATCAATTATTACTCTTCTCCCCCAAAAAATGTTGTTTGAATGTTATTTAAAACATTGAATCCATTGATCAATTCTTTTATAAATATCATACATGCTAAAGGATAGTGTGGACGTTGGTTATATTATTATCCCCTCACCTTTCATTATATGCTTCTAGCTCTAACTATTAGATAGGATAGGGGTTTTAGCACTCCCATGCATGAAAACCCCCTTAATAGTATGGTGATTCCACTAGGGGCTTAGATCCATTAATCCAACTCCCAATTGTTACTAGGATTTTAGTTTTAATCTCCAGTAGCTTCCAGGTTCATTTTAGCTTATGTTTTTTCCTTATCTATTAGCTAGAAAGGCGTTGGTTTTAAAATTTGAATGTTTGAATTTCTCGGCTTTTTGCACCATTTTGCTTGTCTTTTCAATTTCATTCGATATAGTTTTCCTTCAATTATAACATTTTTTGCACATTTTTTACCATTGAAAGACCACATGGAAAAATCCATGCTCATGATACACTACGAATTAGTGTAAATCACATTATTATTAATTTATGTTAGTGCACAACTCTCATAATCAGGCCACTATCAGAATCGGGAACCTAGACAACACCATAAAAAAAAAATTGTGAGCATTTGAATTTTTTGTGAAGTTTTATAGGTAATTTCATTTTTTTTTTAAGAATTATTGGTTGTCTTAACTACATTGTTTATCATGTTAAATTAGAAATTAAATTCATTTTTTCAATTATATTGTTTTTATCGTTATTTTTTTCTTTGCACTTAAATTCAACATTTTATTTCTGCATTGTCATTTTTATCACTACAGGTATGCACACAAACAAGGACCTAAAACCTATCCTGAATCAAAATATACTCTGCATCCCATGCTTCTAAAGGGATTTAGATGATTTAGAATGATTAGGGTAGTAAAATATCTCCTTCAACTCTCCTTAACAATAAATGTGCATGGTTCATGTTTCAAAGCTTGGCCTTCGATAGATGAAAGAAACTTTAATCTAACCTACTAAATCCCCCTTCAAGGACACATGAAATTATAGTCCAAGTTAGTATTTTGGAGATAGCTATCCAAATAATTCTCCATTATTGTTTTTCATTGAAACATACTTGTTTTTGTTTGGAGCTTAAAATCCTTTCTAGCGGATGTTTTCTCCAACACAAGGGATGTGCATTATTTTGAGTTTCAATTCTTAGGTTTGGACTAGTAGTTTGACAAATCCACTTAGATATTTCAAGTTATGTGTTTCCCCTTAACCATTGGAAGCTAGTAACTTCCATATGCATGATCTATGAAGAGGTATCCTTGTTACCAAATTTAAGGTTTATCATTAGGGGGATTTCATGCGATTGTGAAGGCACCTAAGATATATAAATGCTACCCTTTTGTACCTTTACCACAAGGGTGCTTCTTTATAATTGTTTTTATGACACATTCACTTGTATTCTTTGGTGGATTTCATCACAACTATTAAAAACATTGAAAGGCCCAGTTTCGATTTGTGGTTTACATGAGGATTAGAAGAGTCTCAAAATCATTCTTGTTTCTTTTCAAATATCGTGTGACAATTGTTTAGTAAAAAACTACTCATTATTACCACTAGAAACACACACTTACAAATCACTTGTTGTACCACCTATGCACAATTTTCAATTGGATAATTACTATGAGGAGTCGTTTTTCATTTTAGCGTGTTTCCTTTTACCTATCACCTTGTAGCTTGAAAATATCTTAATAATTAGAAATTATAGTGAACTCCAAATCATCTAGGTGTTATCTTAGGCTTCACAACATCCCTCCTCTACTAGGATGGGTACTTTATATTTCCATCTATTTGTGAAGGTGTATTATATCCACTCTAAACCAAAATTTGAGATTTGTTCACATCAATATCATCCACATCGATCTCGTCCTCTACTAGTTCTTCCACTTCACACTCTATGCATTCTAGCTTGCGAACTACCAATATATCCACAATGATTGTTCCTAACTTTCCCTACATATCTAGTTTTCTCTTTGATGATTTGGAAAAACTGGCAATGACTCTATCCTCTCTTATTGGACTTAGCCACCCATGTTTACCAAGTTCCTATTTGACATTCCCAAATTTGAGGGTAGACTTGGTGAGGATTCATCAAACCATGCAATGAAATTTCATGTATGGTTCTCATCCAATAGTATCTATGGAATATTATGTACAACTTAGGTTGTTTCAATGCACTCTCATAGGGGTGTCCAAAAAATGGTACATTGATGAAAGAGTTGGTCCTCATACCACTTTTGAGTCAATAACCAAGGATTTTTTGACCTTTTTCAATTATCGAACCGTCATGACACTGGAGTCAAAATTCTAACCAATTGTCACCATACCACTACCACACATATCATGAATCACATCCATGAGTGGTTTTAGTTAAATAGTTTATGTAATATCAAAATTTAAGTCACTTTCCTCTTGGATTGGTTTTGGGAGTCTCTCATCCCCATTATAGCCAAATATGTGTCCACTATCATGCCTTAGTCAAAGGATGTGTCAATCCTCAAGGTGCAATTTTTTTTACCTTGTTTATGTAAAATTAGGGTATTTGTACTCTATCATCCCCAATTCCCCTCAAAGTCATCCTTTTGAACAACCAACATTGGGAGTATCTCATGTTTCTCACATTGTTATAAGTTCCATTATGCATGCCACCAACTAGTTTAGCAGATGGATTTCCCACTTGGTACAATCAATACATAAATCACTACAACATAGCCAATACTTTTTATGGTCAACCTAACACTTCATTTGGGCTTTACCATATACCCTATGTCAATTCCAACACCCCTTATGATGGATAATGGTCTTCGCATTAGGGGGTCAACACATCCCACTCAGGGACTTATACTTCTCAACATGTGCATGGTCCCTTATGTAGTAGGAAACCCTCCAATGGTTGATTTTATTTGTCATATGGTCCAAGTACATTTTATGGTTCCCCACCACCTAAATACATACTACCCTTCCTATTCCAACATTAGTACCATTGGCCCCATAACACCCCTTACCTTCATCTAACATCAACCTTGTTCAATCTTCTTCTTCCCAACAAGGCTAGACTTTTACTCGATAGAACCCAACCAGTACCCCAAAATCATAGAACAAGGGGAGTAAGAAGAAAGGAAACAAGAACTATAATCAATTAGGGACAAGGGGGAAATCCACCCAATAAAACTATTAACTATGGGGGAAATCCTAACATCACAAACTATAATCAAAATTCTAACCAAAAAAATGCACCTAAGAAAATTAAGAATAACCATATTTAAATGAACTTCCATTGTGTGCTTTGTAGCCAGTATGGTAATTTCACACATCACTACCCTAAAATATCCAAGTTTCACATATTGCAGGCATAATAAATACTTCAAGTAATAATCCCCCCTAAGGGAAGAGTACAAGTCAATAAGGGGACCCTAATCTTTCACAAATAGTAGTGTTGCAAAACTTCTTCCCCTAGAAATGAGTAAATGAAAACCAATAAGAGACATTTTCCTCTTCTCATCTCTTTAGTTCCTCATAGCTAGGAGACCCTTTGTTTCAAAACATATACCTTTACACTTTCCACTCTAAATATGACATGACTGAGCCTACTCTAGCTAAATATGATAACCCTCGACTAGTGATACCTTACAAATCCCTCCACCAAATGTTGACCATACACCTCTTGGACAAACAATGTCTTTACATCAAATAGCACACAACCCACATGCAAGGGCATAACATGGCTATAGTATCATTGATGACTTAATATAGTCACTTTAAAACATGCTAGCACTCAAGTTTCTTCATACTTTTCCTTCCTAATGTAAGTCCTTACTATCAATCTTGGGAGTTATGTTTTTGTTAGATTCACACTTGATGAATTTTGGATTAGACAGATTTGAGCCAAGGATTTTCCCTTTAATTTCAATTCTAATACTTGACATGATTAAAAACTTTATCATACATCATTTTGTCATTGAAAAATGGGTTTATGATGGTATGGAGGAAGTTGGGATTCTTTTGAGGTAATCCCATCCACCATAACTCTCCACACCTATGATGGACACCCTTCTTAGCTAGAAGTGATATTTCAAAATGTCCCCATTGAGCTAGAGGAAACAATATTTTGATTAACATAGAAGTTTTCAACATAGATTTATTACAACATTCTCCTTGGACACAACCATATGTATGTCATGAAGGTGATGGCCTCCTTATTCTTCTACACCGTGATGTTTTCCCATAGTGAAAATATCACTACTTTGGATCAACTTACATATTATGAGCCCAAGCCACCTCCCAATATGGACAATATTTTTCCCACCATTAGGGAGAACCAACACCTCCCATATTACATCGATATGGGCCCTGATATATTCAAATTATCCACCCTACCTAGGTTGTATTAGGACACACCTCCCCAAGTTTCTCACATAAGATAGTATCCCATGTGTACGATTATATTCTATGATGAACTATCTTGTATTTCATCAATTGAATCACTTACATTGTCCACCCTTGAATCCATGATTCAATTGAAGTAAAAACCACTTGGACTATCTACTTCCTCACCATCATTATATGAATAACATTCATCCCCAAATTCCCGCCCTCTTCTAGAGAAAGTGCTTCTAGGAACTCCCATGTCACAAATTCCCTTTCTCTTTCTTCCATTGGCATCGTGGGATCCTTGTAATGGTCATACTTTCCCTTATTGGGATAACCCTAGGGATACCTATTTAGTATATTTATCCATCTACCCCAACCTTCCACTACACCATCAATCATATTATTCTTATGTCCTATATTTCCTCTAACTATACCATCATGTACCATATTGAAGTTGTAATGGAAACCAACCCCATTGACTAAGCCCAACACACAAAATCAAGTTGGGGGGAATACTAGGAAATCTAGGGGAACCACCACCTCTAAATGTCCCATAAACTAGTGTACTAAAGACACTATTGACATAAATACCACCAACTGATCCCCACACACAGAATCAAGATAAGGAAAACAGTAGGAAAGCTAGGGGCACCACTATCCTTGGACCCAACCCAATCCTAGATATAGGACAAATTGACACTTGCACTTAGATTCCTCCTACATATTCCCTTTGAGATATCAATGGTCATTCCACTCCCCATTTTCCTACACTCATAGAGTTGCATCACATCCTCCACTCACATGTGGTGACCCTGCTTTTGTCAACCTCAATATATGAATGCACCCCTCTTGATCCCATGAAGAAACCTACCCGGTTGCACAACCAATCATTGTGAACCAACCACCCTTATGATCTATGTAATACCTTTTTCCATCATATTCACCATTTCCCAAAAATACATCAGTTTCAATCATCCCTTGCTATTTCCTACCAATAACCCATGGTGATAGTTCATTGAGTTGATTTAAGTCAGCATGCATTTCCACATATGAATACCATGGACTCCACTACCATTTAAAATATCTCCACTTCTATGGGTTCTATGTCTTATGATGACCCTTCATTTCCATCTAGCATCGAAATTGGTCCAACACCCTTCAATACCCCATCACATGTGCCTTGGATGGAGCCTTAGTCCATGTACAAAATATCCACTTCTATTACCGCTACCATTTAAAATATCTCCACTTCTATGGGTTCTATGTCTTATGATGACCATTCATTTCCATCTAGCATCGAAATTGGTCCAACACCCTTCAATACCCCATCACGTGTGCCTTGGATGGAGCCTTAGTCCATGTACAAAATATCCACTTCTATTAATTGATTTTCCCTTTCTCACATATGGATTTTATGTTGGTTGGAAAATTAACCCTTCCATACCTTTACCTACCATAGTGATACTACATGATACCTCCCCCTCTAGTGCCCATGTTTTCCACTATGACAAAGACACTCTAGATGTATTGAATACCCTTGTGATGAATTACACAAACATTCCTACTTTCTACCTAGATATGCTCTCACCCCTTCTAACTAGTATATTATCAAAGATAAGGATTTCATTCCCCATAGACATGCAAATTGGTTAAAAAATCCCACTATTACACTAGACACTTTCAAGGAAGGAAACATGGATAACATTTCACCAACCATATAGGTTGATGTTTCCATTACCCTCAAAATAATTAAAAATATACTTCTTGGATTTGCATGTTCCCTTAAAGAGGTTGTAGCTTACAAATCACTCTTCCAATAGTTTCGTGAGATCTTCACTTGGTCATATTTGAAATGCTTGGCCTAGACCCAAATATCATCAAGCATCACATTAACACATGGCTAGGTGCATCATTGTTTTATAGGAACAAAGGATTATCCATCCTACTAAATCCTTGAACACCAAGGAAAAAAATAGATAAACTACATGCCATTGGGTTTATCTACCTAATCGCATATACTCCTTGGGTAACCAATCATATCCATATGAACAAGAAGTAGGTAACCTCCCATATCTTTGTTGGGATAAATATATGCACTATTAATTCCCACATTTAATTATCAACCGAGGATCATAAGCTTTGAGGTGTAGGCGCATGAAACGCAGGATCAGAGGCTAGGATAACCTAATCTAAAGTCGAAAAAACAATCTTCAAACCCACACTGCAGGAAATTAACACTAAGGATTCATCACTGAGACGTAGGAATAACTTAGTGCTATAAATGCTTAGATCATAGTCTTTCATGCACTCGGGGTGATGTTTGTGTGATTAATCGTGAGTAGCTTACTTAAGTTTTATGTCCTTCAATGATTATTTCCTATAGCGGATCCACACTTAAATGCAATAAAAGAAACAAGAAAATGGAAATTAATTCAATTGACATAAAATAAACTATGGGAAAGCCAAATCACAATGAAAGAAAACTAATAATGACCAATAAGAGAAATTAATCTAAAATTGGATCTCAAGAACAATTCTTCAAATGGTTACAAGTGTCAACAAAAATAAGAGTGCTCTACAAAAAATGCATCAAAGAAGAATGGATATCTGATTAATGACAAGATTGGACAATGAGAAATGCACTCCTTTATGTTCACTCAAATTGTGGATTTGACAATTTCTCATAAACAATCAAAGAAAGCATAATGTAAGAAGATGGTGCAATAGTATTAGAACAATTTCTTGTATATTGTTTTATCGGATATCCAAGCATAATTTTACAAATGAATGTCAATGAATGGAATGGTAATGAGACACTTCAATATCCAATGGTGGAATGAGCAAGCAATGTTAAATGAAATTATAGAAACAAAATACTACGACACCAACTGAAGAATCATTCCTAAGTATGTGCTAATATGAATATACTAAATTGAAACTGAACTTGTAGCTCTACAAAAATTGAATGCAAATCAACAAGATAACAACTAAACTAGAAATGAAATTTATACAAAAATAAACACAAGCGATCTAATCTATGAGAGTAAAAGAGGGTAGCAGGGTATTACTCAGAATGAGGGGCCCTTCCCATGATGAATAACCCTACTTAAAAGAAAATCATCTCAAGTGAAGAATATGCAGAGTAAACCAACAACAGTCAATCCTCCATTTTGATCAAAGACTCTGCTTTTACATGGCAGTTAACTCCTTAAATCTTTCTCACAAGAACAAACCTCTTACTTACAAAAACCTCATGAAACTAATGGCCCTTTCTCATAGCCCTATGAGGATTATTTATACATGAAGAATCATTGAGGAGCGGATGGGACTGAATCCCAATGCTCTGATTTCAAATTTTACATTTTTAGGCATAAATCCCAAAAACATGGGTTTTAATGTAATTTGGGTAGATTCGAGTTAGGGATCCACCCATATCTTCCAAACTAATTCTAATTTTGAAAATGTGCTCGCATATTACTCAATTTTCCATATTCTAGACGAAACCCATTTCGTAGAATTTCTAGATCTGATGCCATCTGCATAAAAATCAAGGCACAAGTTGGCAGTTTGAGATTTTTGCTAATTTTTACAGAATCATTCCCCTTAAGTTGTAGTTCCTGCTGCAGCACCCCCTGCCTCAACAGGTTTTGCACGACCTCCCAGTCTAAGGATCGTTCTCAAATTTACCTCTAGGCCGAAATGGCTTTTTCGGATATGTATCGAAACCCCAACATTCGATCCACAGGTCCTTCTGAAACCCCCTTATGTGAACAAGCACAAGGTGCGAGCTTCACCTCCACACAACCACAACTGAGACTTGGCACAAGCGCCTTTCACAACTCACAACCTCGCGAGTTGGAGTATCAAACTTTGGCACTCTCCCTTTGTGAAACCTAGAGAGGTGATGGTTGTCCTCCTTTTCACACTTCTCGCAATTTGCAGTCTCACTAGTTGAAAGATTGAACCTTCCTGCTCCTCTTCTGTGAATCCATGAGATGCGATGGTCAACGAATGGTTGACTCCTTCCCGATGTGTAAGTACATTCCACCTATCACCCTTGCGGTCCCCACCTAACATATGTGCCACGCATTCACACGAGCTCTTGGCTCTCGCCACTTCGCAACTTCCACAGTCGAAAATGATTCCTCTCAACCTCCGAAACCCTGAGTGCACGATATGGTGAAGGTTCCGATCCAACGGTCTTCCCATGACCTGGATCCAATGGTTGTCTCTACTCCTTGCTACTCGGAGCTTCGTGAAATAAAGATCTTTGTCTACCCTCTCCAAACACCCGAACTTTCGATACACGATGTATCGAGACGCCAGATCTCACGACTCTCCTTCCTCCCTGATCAACAGTTTAGATCGCATCGTGATCTCGCGATTCAGAACTTTGTAAAGCAAAGGCCTCCCAACTCACGATACCTAAATCCACAATATGACCCAGATCTTTTCCATCTGTCCTCCAAATTGGACGGTCCAGATCCCTTTGAGATTTCATAAGTCGCGAAGTCAAAAGACTTCTCCTTCCGCTGTTCGATGCTTGAATCCCCAAAATGTGAGGATCTGGTGACACGTTTCCTCTCCACGACGGATGGTCTCTGTTCTTTCAGGATTTCAAGGTTCCTCTCCTCTATGCATATGAGATTAAATCACGTGTAGCTCCTTCTAGATCCGATGGCTATCGTCTATCTGTTCTAGATCTAAAGGCCCATATCTATTCCTCCTGCACTGCACTTTCCTACCTGCGCCTGTACATGAAGCTCACGGTCCATATTTTTTCCCCAACTGATCTAACGGCAGCTGTAGCTCCCTTCTGAACTTCCACTCTTCTTCCTAAACTTGGAATATTTCAAGTGTCCCAAAGACCTTGGCCTTTGTCCCTACTACGAAGCCTGTATCCTTGGTCTCGCCTGCATTCTTGAAGATGCTTTCCCTCCTGAGCTTTGGGACTGTGACACCTTGAAGGGTTTCCCCTACTTCCTGCACTCCTTGCAACTATTTCTCTGTGCTCAAAGGCACTTCTCCTCCTGAGATTTATTCACTCCTCTGAAACCTCAAAGGTTTCTCAGCCTCTGCATCCTCTCGCAAGGTCTCTGCACACAACTGCATTATCTGTCCTGATCTTTGGGACTTAGAATAAGTCCTCACTCTCGCTCTCGTTCTTACATTTGACCTCCTGAGCTTCTATACTTGAACCAAAGTCCTTCTACGCTCACTCCTTGATATTGACAAGCCTCCATATGGTTGTCGATCAACACTTCATCCGAGCGTTGGCCTGGTGTGGTCCTTGCACAGGTCTTCGTCCTCTCTCCCTTTCTCTCCTTGAAGGGATGGAAATGCCTTCTTGGCAGCCTCTTGCTCAAGCACTCCTTGTTGATCCTATAGGGTATTCAGCAAACCTATGAAGGTCCTCCTCCTTGGATGCTTCCCTATTCCAGAACTCAAAAGAGTTATTTCTTGTGCTCTCTCTATACACCAATTCAATGCCCTCCTGGCTGAGTCTCTCCTCACAAAATCCCATAGTGATTATGTCTTCACCCTAAACTCACGTAAGAGTTCTCTCCTACACTTTGTGCACTGGCTCGATGCCCTCCTGGAAGAGTTTCTACAGAACTCCTCCAAGATTTTTTCTTCTTCCATGAACTCACAATGGATTTCTTCCTCAATGCAACTCGTGCATCTGCTCAATGCCCTCCTGGCAGAGCTCTACAGAACTCCTCAGAGATTTTGTCTTCTTCTATGCCTTTCCTCTGCACAGTCCTGTCTCCAAGGTGTTCAACAACCTTGAGATCTTTCCCTAAGTTTAATACTTCAACTGGTGCACCCTGCTAGCGCGTCCTTGTCCAAATTCCATAGAATTGGAAGTGCAGCTATGAATTGGCTTTCAGAACCCATAGTGTTATGTCATGCACTCATGCATGAAGCCTCAAAGAACCCAAACCTGAATATCAAAGAAATCAACAGACAACAATTATGTCTGTCCCTTCAAGTGCACACCTACATCATACATCTACAACATATAATGAACACGTGAAAAAATTCACACAACATAGAATGACATGCAGGAAAAACTGTTGTTTGTATTAATGTAAATTGCCTCTTTACAATGTGTTTGAGCTCAGACTTTTGATAGAGTCTCGGATCCTTTCTCTATCTACTCTCCTCTCCTATTTCACCACTAACATAAGATCCAATATCTTTTACATGAGGGGGCTCTTCAAGCTCTTCCCTCCAAGCTACCTGCCCTATTCAATTACATTGAATGGGCTGTCTAGTCCAGATCGGATCTAGATCTCAGCCTTACAACCATTAAAGGCTATTTCTACCTAATGCTTGCTCAAAGGCATGGATTTATGGCTCCACAGCCTTACATACATTAATTACATTGAAATCAAATTCAAAATGTGAGAGGATTGGTGCCTCTCTCCTTTGAATGTGCGCTTTGAATGCGTTGAGTGGGTTGGCTGGCTGGCGCATGGTTGGCTTGGGAGTGATTCTCTTGCATCATACTCCTATACTATGAAAATTTCATGAGCTCCTGCTCATGAGCTCCCCAACATCGTTGTTGAAATCCTCCTGGATCCCAAACAACTCTTTGGAGCTATCTCCCTACTCCATCTCTCTGTTGTTGCTATTGTTGTTTCCTTGTTGTTGTTGTTGTCTCCCTCATGCTCAACTTCTCATCGTTGGCATTCTCTTATGATGAATTCAACATTAGCTTCCTGATACCCTCTATCATCACATCCAACTGCTCTAGTGGTTGGCTCTGTTTATACAGTCTCCTCTGCTGAAGTTTCTTTCAGTAGATGGGCAAATCACCATGATCTCTCATCCTATCCTCTTCATCCTCTATGGCACTAAGTGTCCACTCTATTGCAAAGTTCATCTTTGCAGTTATATCACTGATTTTTTTTCCAGCTTCTCCCTTTGACAGCTTAAATGTCATTTCTCCTTATGTGGCACTAAGTGTCCACTCTATTGCAGTCTTCTCTGCAGTCTTCTCTTGACTGACCTGTTGTTCAACCTCTTCATCTGACAGTGTTGCTATTGCCATCTCTCTTTGTGTTGGCTCAAGTCCAACCTCTCCCAACTGATCCTTGGGCTGGTATTCTCCTCCATCAGTTTCCAACCTCATATGTTGGATGTGCATGCTCTGCACGTCTACCCTTTTCTCCAGGGTTTCAATCTGCTCCCACAGATTAGCAAAGCTCATGTTATCTGCCTCTTCTTCGGCTTCTTCTGCTACAAGCTCTATTTCTGCAGTCTTCTCCCTTTCAGCTTCCCGACTAAAAATTTTGAGCCATTCCTCAGAATTCTCATCTCTTTCTTCTGCTTGGGAAAACTCTAACATCCACTCCAATCCTCTCTCTTCGTTGACAGTCTCTGTTGGATTTCTTTCTGCTGCTTATGCAACACAAGTTCTCACCTCAACTAGGTTGAGTGGCAGGAATATATGAATTCCTCCAATCATCAGGATTCTCTCCTAATCCTCTTCAGTAAGCTCATCTGGTTGATCCAAACTCAACTCTGAGTTCATGAGACTTTCACATAGCCTCATTTCTGTTCCCACACCCACCTGGAAAATTGGAAACTCTCTGTTGCCGTCCTGGTAGTCTATGAGATCCTCAGATCCCACCTCATTTCCCTCCTGGAAACCTGAAATTTCGTTCCTTCCCTCTTGGCAGTCTATGAGGTCCCGCAGTGATATCATCTCATCGCCCTCCTGGAAATGTGAAATTCCCTCATTGTCCTCCTGACAGTTTATGAGATGCTGCAGCGATCTCATCTCATTGCCCTCCTGGAAATTGGGAATTTATGTTCTACCATCTTGGCAGTCTTTGAGATCTTCAATTGTTCTCATATCATCCTTATCATCACTGATATTTCTCCCAGCCTCTAGTTCACATACCTGGACCATCTCTTCTAGTTCGTTGAGGTTTTCAGCATACCTCAACCATCCCTTTAACAGCCTCTGTTATCTTTTGGCCACCAATTCCTGAATTGGCCACTTTACCTTCATCTTCATGGGCCATTTGTATACCCATTTTGATCTTGCATCTTGTTGCATATGAAACGCTACCTCCTCCATCCTCGCTCGGATCTCGGTGAGATTTTTATCTCTCGCAGTGTTCTCCTGCTGCTGATGGATCTTCTTTCCACCGTGTCCATGGCCTTAAGTAGCCATCTTCCTGTTCTTGTCTTCCCTCCTGGAAAACCTGCAGCTGTTACTCTGAAACCCTAAGTGCTTCCAGCCTCTTCTTACAGTCTTCCTGACTATTTTTCTTGATTGTTGCCTACCTGCAAACAATCACCACAAAGTTTCCAATACTTTTCCTTCTCCTGCCTATCTCTGCAGGCTGCCTCTGATACCACAACTGATGTATATCAGAGTGCTCTTTTTTTTCTCCTGCTTCCTCCATCTGCAATATACAAATAGAGTCAGGCTCTGATACCACTTTGTTGTGTATCAAAGTGTTTTCCTTTTCTCTTGCCTCCTTCTGCCTACAATCTATAGACAAAAAGTAGCTCTGATACCACTTTGTTGCAACACCCCCTGCCTCAACAGGTCCTGCATGATGTCTTGGTCTAAGGATCATTCTCGAATTTACCTCTGAGCTGAAATGGCTCTTTTAGATCCCTATCGGAACCCCAACATTCGATACATAGGTCCTTCTGAAACCCCGTTATGAGAACAAGCACAAGGTGCGAGCTTCACCTCCACACGACCATAACTAAGCCTTGGAGCAAGTGCCTTTCGCAACTCGCAACCTCGCGAGTTGGAGTATCAAACTTTGGCACTCTCCCTTTGCGAAACCCTGAGAAGCGATGGTTGACCTCATTTTCGCACTTCTCACAATTCACAGTCTCGCGAGTTGAAGGATTGAACCTTCCTGCTCCTCTTTCATGAATCCATGAGACGCGATGGTCAACAAATGGTTTACTCCTTCCCGATGCGTGAGTACACGCCACCTATCACCCTTGCGGTCCCCACCTGACAGATGTGCCATGCATTCACACAAGGTCTTGGCTCTCGCCACTTCTTGACTTCCACAGTCGAAAATGATTCCTCTCAACCTTTGAAACCCTGAGTGCACGATATGGTGAAGGTTCTGATCCAACGATCTTCCCGTGACCTGGATCCAATGGTTGTCTCTGATACCTCTTTGTTGCAGCACCCCCTGCCTCATTAGGTCCTACATGACCTCCTGGTCTAAGGATCATTCTCGAATTTACCTCTGAGTCGAAATGGCTCTTTCAAACCCCTATCGAAACCCCAACATTCGATCCACAAGTCCTTCTGAAACCCCCTTATGCGAACAGGCACAAGGTGCGAGCTTCACCTCCACACGACCACAACTGAGCCTTGGCACAAGTGCCTTTTGCAACTCGCAACCTCACGAGTTGGAGTATCGAACTTTGGCACTCTCCCTTTGCGAAACCTCGAGAGGCGATGGTTGACCTCCTTTTCGTACTTCTCGCAATTCGCAGTCTCGCGAGTTGGAGGATTGAACCTTCCTGCTCCTCTTCCAAAAATCCACGAGACGCGATGGTCAATGAATGGTTGACTCCTTCCTAATGCGCGAGTACACGCCACCTGTCACCCTTGCGATCCCCACTTGAAATATGTGCCACGCATTCACACGAGCTCTCGAATCTCGCCACTTCACGACTTCCACTATCGAAAATGTTTCCTCTCAACCTCCGAAACCCCGAGTGCATGATATGGTGAAGGTTACAATCCAATGGTATTCCCGTGACCTAGATCCAACGGTTGTCTCTGCTCCTCTCTACTCGGAGCTTCGTGAAATCAAGAGCTTGGTCTACCCTCTCCAAACTCCCAAACTTTCGATACACAATGTATCGAGACACCAGATCTCACGGCTCTCCTTCCTCTCTGATCAACAGCTCAAATCGCATCGTGATCTCGTGATTCAAAACTTTGTAGAGCAAAGGCATCCCATCTCACGATACCTGAATCCACAATATGATCCAGATCTCTGCCACTTGTCCTCCAAATTGGATGGTCCTGATCCCTTCGGGATTTCGTAAGTCGCAAAGTCAAAAGACTTCTCCTTTCGTTGTTCGATACCCGAATCCCTAAAATGTGAGGATCTCGTGGCACGTGTCCTCTCCACGACGGACGGTCTCTATTCTTTTAGGATTTCGTGGTTCCTCTCCTCTGCGCATACAATATTAAATCCCGTGCAGCTCCTTCTAGATCCGATGGATATCGGCTATCTGTTCTAGATCAGACAGCCCAGATCTATTCCTCCTATGCTACACTTTCCTGCCTGTGCTTGTGCATGAAGCTCATGGTCCAGATATTTTCCCCAGCTGATCTAACAGCAGTTGTAGCTCCCTCCTGAACTTCCAGTCTTCTTCCTGAACTTGGAATATTTCAAGTGTCCCAAAGACCTCGGCCTTTGTCCCTGCTATGGAGCCTGTATCCTTGGTCTAACCTGCATTCTTGAAGACGCTTTCCCTCCTGAGATTTGGGACTGTGACACCTTGAAGCGTTTCCCTGACTTCCTGCACTCCTTGTATCTATTGCTCAGTGCTCAAAGGCACTTCTCCTCCTGAGATTTCTTCACTCCTATGAAACCTCAAAGGTTTCTCAGCCTCTGCAACCTCTCACAGGGTCTCTACACACAACTGTGTTATCTGTCCTAAGCTTCAGGACTTAGAATAAGTCCTCACTCTCACTCTCGTCCCTTTGTTCGACCTCCTGAGCTTCTATACTTGAACCAAAATCCTTCTACGCTCACTCCTTGATATTGACAAGCCTCCAGATGGTTGTCGATCAACACTTCATCCGAGCATTGGCCTGGTGCGCTCCTTGCACATGTATTTATCCTTTGTCCCTTTCTCTCCTTGAAGGGATGGAAATGCCTTCTTGGCAACCTCTTGCTCAAGAACTCCTTGTTGAGCCTGCAGGGTATTCAAGAACTCTATGAAGGTCCTCCTCCTTGGATGCTTCCCTGTTCCAGAACTCAAAATAGTTGTTTCCTGTGCTCTTTATGTACACCAATTCAATGCCCTCCTGGTAGAGTCTCTCCTCACAGAATCCCACAGTGATTATGTCTTCTCCCTGAACTCAAGTAAGAGTTCTCTCCTGCACTTTGTGTGCTGGCTTGGTGCCCTCCTGGCAGAGGTTCTACATAACTCCTCTAATATTTTGTCTTCTTCCTTGAACTCACAATGGAGTTCTTCCTCAATGCAACCCGTGCATCTGCTCAATGCCCTCTTGGCAGATCTCTACAAAACTCCTCAAAGATTCTATCTTCTTTTGTGCCTTTCCTCTACACAGTCCTGTCTCCAAGGTGTTCAACAAACTTGAGATCTTTCCCTGAGTTTAAGACTTCAGCTGGTGCACCCTCCTGGCATGTCCTTGTCCAAATTCCACAGAATTGGAAGTCCAGCTATGCACTGGCTTTCAGAACCCGCAGTGTTATGTCATGCACTCATGCATGAAGCCTCAAAGAACCTAGACCTGAATATCAAAGAACTCGACAAACAACAATTATGTCTATCCCTGCAAACGCACACCTACAACATACATCTACATCTATAGCATATAATGAACACATGAAAACATTCACACAATACAGAATGACATGCAGGAAAAACTATTGTTTGTATTAATGTAAATTGCCTCTTTACAATGTGTTTGAGCTCGGACTTTTGACAGAGTCTCGGTTCCTTTCTCTATCTATTCTCCTCTCCTATTTCACCACTAACATAAGATCCAAGATATTTTACATGAGGGGGCTCTTCGAGCTCTTCCCTCCAAGCTAACTACCCTATTCAATTACATTGAATTTACATTGAATGGGTTGTCTAGTCTAGATCGGATCTAGATCTCAGCCTTACAACCATTAAAGGCTACTTCTACCTAATGCTTGATCAAAGGCATGGCTCTATGGCTCCACGGCCTTACATACATTAATTACATTGAAATCAAATTCAAAATGTGAGAGGACTGGCGCCTCTCTCCCTTGAATGCACGCTTTGAATGCACTAAGTGGGTTGGCTGGCTAGCGCATGGCTAGCTTGGGAGCAATGCTCCTGCATAAGTTCCACACGTGTGATCTGGGTGAATTTTTCCACACTTTTTTGTATGTAATTGTCGCTCTAGACAAAACCCATGTCCCCGATTTTCCTTTAGAATCTTTCCAAAATTTTGAACTATATTTGGTACTGGACAGTTGTTGATGTTTGTACCAAACGAGCACAAGATTGGTACTGGATGAGCTGAGTACTGGATGACATGGAGTGTGGGTACTGGATGACATGGAGTATGGGTATCAGATGAATGTGCAGGTATCGGTTGACTGTAGAACCTTCTGGAACCGGATGACTTGGAGTACCAGATGACCTCCAATGTGGGAACATATTGTTTGGACATAGAAACATAGGATTAAACCATCATTGATAAAATCATGTTAAAAAATCTTTAATCACTTAAAAAGACAAGAAAACAACAATAATTAACCACAAGGTAGAATGGATCTAATTAGTGGTAAGTGGTGGGATAATGGCTATAGAATGTAACAAGAGTGCGGGAATATAGCTTATGGATGGAGGCTTTACATGGTATAAAATATGACATATTTGGAGCCCAACAATATCTATTGGTTTCCATGATCTTAATCAAATATGTACTAACACAATTCCCCATTCCTTTATTAACAAAGTGATTGATGAATGTTTTGGCCATGAAGTCCTATCCTTCATGAATGGATTATCCGGGTACAATTAGATCCAGATATGTCAACAAGATTGGTACAAGTCTACATTTTCCAACCCTTAGGGGACTTTCACTTGGCATCCCATGCCCTTTGGACTCAAGAGTGTTGGATCTAGTTTTCAATGTATCATGTCCTATATGTTCCATGATTTGATTCACATCATTATGGTTCACCTAAACAATCTCACAACAAGATCTAAATAATGGTCACAACACCTAGAAGACCTTCATATCATTTTTTTGTGGTGTTGACAATACAACATTCACTTCAACCCTCTCAAGTGTGTCTTTCATGTCATGGCATGATGCCTCCTATGATTCATCATCTTAAAGTAGAGGATTACCATTGATCCTTCAAAATTCTAGGTTATCATAGAACTACCCTTTCCATGGAATTCGCACCAACTACAGAGCCTTCAAGGAAAAACCAACATACAACATTTCATTCCTAACTACACCATACATTTCCATGGATTTTGTGTCTCTTATACCAAGATCTCATCTTCGTATGGGATGAACAAGCCCAATATTCATTTAATGCATTGAAACATCCTCTCACCATCACACCCCATACCATCCCCCTTTACTTTAATAAGGATGCAATCCTTTACATGTTAGCTTCAATTTTCACTATTGCTAGTGTGTTAATTCAACAAGTGGATTATTGTTGTGAGCTTGACATCCACTATGTAAGCAAAATATTGTTTGGATCATCGTTAAAATAAAACCATGAGGAGATGTTGGCCTTGGTCATGGGCCATTCCATATAGAATACTTCGGTTAAAATACATCTAGACATATACATTGAGGGTGGCTTGATCATGCAATGCATTAATGTTTGCAGCTTCATGTGCACATTCTTTCCACTCAATCATGGTGTTTTTCCTGCACACAATCCAAGAAAAACATATATGTCAACTGGAAAGGAAATATTTTGAGAAAATTTAACATTTTTACTACTTTTGGTCTCGGTCACACCTATTCTTGGCAATAGGAGAGGCCGACAATATATTTTCCATGGTAGTTGTGTCCAAGTCCTTCTAGCCACTATTTTTGGGTGTTGAACCCATGGCTATGCAGAGGAAAATTAGTCGGGTTTCGACACCCCCCAAAAAATTAACTAAACTAAAAATGGAAGAAGGGATAATGCTGAGCATGAGTTGAAGGTTTACCTATACCTCACAACATTGGATTTGAATGGTTAAATCTCCCGCAATTTGCATTGTAAGTTTTGAAGGTAAAAATAAATTTTCACCATCGATAAATTTTGGAAGAGGTAAATGGTAATAGTTTTTTACTGTTTTTGGGCTTGAAATAGTCATTTTTGCACCTTTGTAATAATAAAAAACCCTCATCACTTATAAATTATGCTTAGATATTGTTTTACTATCTTTCTACAACACCATTTGACCATTGGGATAATCTTTTGTTGATGACTTTTATAGGATTTGATCATGATATTTTTTGTGCATTCTATGGTGATTATCATTGAACCGTGAGGTATGTGTTTTCATATAGTATATAGCAATCCATTTTCCCCTCCATTATGATCTTTTGTTATTAACCATCCTTTTGTCGACATTATGCCTTAGGTTTGACAACACTAGGTTGTGACACTAGTCTTTCTCTTTGTTGCGCATCATAATTTGTGCGACAATTCCCACCCTTCATGGGATTCCCTAGTTAACATCCCTACCTTGTTGCTTGAAACCCATGTTTCATTTATTTGTAGGTGTTACACATTATTTTGGTCACCCCTTGATCACCAATGATATGGGTATTGCTTACTTCTTTGTTCCCTAAAGCTACTGAAGAAATGAGTATTTGTCCCTAGGCAATTGAATCATCTTTATTTTCTTAAAAACCTTACCAAAGAATATCATCAAACCTTTCCAAATGTTTAGGGTGTGATGATGGTTGATCATTGCATTCTGCACCAAAATGGATTGTGATGTCGTCACAGGCTACTTGTTTTTAGGGTGCGACGATGCTCAAACAAAGGAAAAAGATGAAATTCTCTAAAGTTCTAGAATGGAATCTTCAAAAGGATGAGGTGGCCTCCGATCGGTTTGGATCTTACTCACTTATATGATTTAGTGGGATCATCCTAATCTCTTCATCCATACCTCTTCACCCTATAAAAAGATAAATCTCTCATGGGAAAGGCTAGGTTGGCTTATGCATGAAGAATTATGCTAAAGATTTCACTTGTTATGGCTTTTCTTTAGCTTTCCAAGTCAGTTTGTGAATACTCTTCATCAAAAGCATTGGAGACAAGGTGTGTGTGTTGAGGAAAAGGGCCATTGTAAGGGACCTTGCAACATCAAGGCATAGGTTTTATTCTCCACTTTCATCAATATAATGTTGCAATGCATTTCTTCCCTATAAAAGTGTCTTCATTTTTATTGTATAACTCCTTGATCTTATACATAGATTTCATTGGAATATATATATTGTTTCTCTCTTTCTTTGTTGGTTTATGTCTCTTAACATGTTCAATATATCACAATCATAAGGATGGAGAAAGGATGACACTAGCAAGGATCAAATGATGTTTAAACGATAGGTCACCTATCCCTCATCGAACTAGTTTATATCACAATGAAATCTAAGGAGAAGATTGTATTCTTCTCTGTTTTGTTCTAATTTCTTGTTGAAGTTAGGGAGATCAGTTTGTGTCTGCACTTACCAATTTTTCCAGTAAAAAAATTAGTGACCATACTGGGGAATGTCCTCTTTTGGTTTTTGCTTCCTTTTTTCTTTTGTCTTTCCTTATTTTAGTTTTTTTTTATTCTCCGAGTCATTGGGTGATCCATGTTGACTCTCTGGTCTTGAAATTTCATTTGGAAATCATGTCCTCTGTTCATTTTCCTTCATTTTTAGTCATTGTCGCACCCTGCCCATGAAAACCAGTGCGATGACGTCACACTGTGTATTTCTCACTGCCTGTGACGATCCTTGATCGTCGCACTGTGTCCTTTTGCTGCCTGCGACAATTCTTGAGGAAATTTTTGACTAGCAGTCAATGTTTCCTCTTTGTCCGAATTTGTGATCATTTATTGGAATGAATTTTTGGTCCTATTGAATGATTCTTCACATCTTGGTTTGCAATTTTTAAACTAAATTCGATCATTTCTCAAGTGTTAAGAGTCTTTTTTATAAGATTCAAAAGTTTTATCTTTGACTTATCATTGCAAGGTTATAATCACAGGGTTTCATCCTTGAGTGCTTGTGAATTAACTTGTTAATGATTTTTTGTGAGTTTTGGTTTGTTTTTTATTAGGAAACGATTTGTGTTTCCATTAGAAAAAAGAGTTTTCTTGTTTTTACATTTTTTGTTGCATTATGAGTTAAATTTGGGAATTGTGTTGTGAGTGCATTCATTTTCTTGAACAACTTTTTCTTCTTGATTCAGATCTTTGTTTTTACTCAAAAAGAAAAAGAATTGAATCTTGTCTTTCTCTTCGTAGTGTTTACAAGATATTTTTTGCATTCACAGTTTTGTTTAAAAAGATAAAATTGGAAATTTGATACATTTGATCATTTGACATCAAGATTGTTTAGAATTGATAGGATTTGTATTTCTGCAACTTGTTGTATTCTGAAAAAGAAAGCCTTATCTCTTATGTAATTAGAGTTCATCGAACGAAATGATTGCATCTCATATCTCTTTGCATATTGTTGATTCAAGGTCAAAAAACTTAATCAGTTTCATCTATGTTTCCTTTATGAGTTAAACAACAACCATTAAAATTAAGTATAATTTTAAAATTTATCTAGACTTTTATTTTCTAGAACTCTTATACACCAACATTAGCTAGGGATAACGCTTTGGAATAGGTTGTGAGGAATACTCTCCAAAGAATCAAAACACACAATAGTATCTTGTGATAGGGAGAGTTAAATCCACTTGCTACATTTTGTCCTAGGAAGCCCTTCTAACACAAGGGTCAATCATGAGGTCGCATTAAGGCCAGCAGAGTTACTCACCCTGCTTTGTTGGTCCTAGTGTAGTGAATGCGCGTATTATTGGAGGTCACTTGAGAATAAAATCATGTGCGGACCTTCTCGAGGAGATTTCAAGCTTAGATACTCTACCCTTGCACGTATATCGGACTGTTAACTTCTTCTCCATGCATCATTTTCATAATTGGTAACCTTAGTAGCCTATCTCTGTAGGGTATTTACACGAGGTGACTATGGAGGGAAAAGTCTTCACGGTACCTAGAATCGACGTTGGCCAAACTCACTTGGGATCCTTGGAGGGTATACCCACGATTATGTGTGGGAGATTGCACCAGGGTGTAATTTCGTTAAGAAGGTAATCAACGTAACTTTTCCACCCCCTTTACCCCAGCCCCATCTTGTCTTGATCTCGCGACGTTGGATTTCATCACCAACTGGTGATTTCGAAATAAGAAGGTTTGTTTGTGTGATTGATATATAGATTTTATTAGTGAAGTGTTGTTTGTTTCCTCTAGTTGGCCATATATATTTTTCATTCTTTATTTGGGGTGGCCAACATCATCCCTTGTTGTTCACGTAGGATGCAAGGATTTCCTCCAGAAGAACTGAAAGAATACACCCCCTTGCTTCCTGATTCACCAGAGGGTCCTTCCCTTGAAGGAGAAATCAATAATGATGTATCCTATGATATTGGGAGTTCTACTCCATTTGTCAAATCATCACTCCTTGTAAATCCATTGTTGAATTTTATTCAAGACCCTTCTTTGCTCCGAATAAACTCGTCGGGAAATGTTGTGGATGAAGACTATAGTAGAATACCTTTAGGACCTTTCATAGAGTCTGGTGTGGATGATCCATCGTTTCATAGTGAATCATTTAGAACCCCGGCTCACACTTTTGGAATTTGTAATCCTAGTTCAGTCCTGGTCCATTCTTTCTGGAGGACTCCCTGGGGACACAATATTTTTGATGGACTAGGTATGAGTCCAAACCAACCTACATCATCACACGTACGCGTTACTTCAACTTATTATACAGTACCTATAAAAAAATTTACTGGCATGACAAGTAATATTTTTACAGCTTTAGACCCATTGTTGGTTGGTACACATACAATCCTTCCTCTCCAATTCACTAGCTCTACCACAGTCCCACAAGTTTCACCTTTTTCTACCAGAAGTTCGATAACTATTCAAGCTCCTATCAAAACATTGCTTATGTTATCACTGAGATTCACTCTTAGCCTGCTAGAGGATAATCCTAATGCCCATCAAATAGGTTTGTAATGGTAAATTTATGATAGAGTTTCAAATGGATAAAACTCAGCACAACAATGCTCAAACACAAAAAATTCTAGGCAAGATGCATAAGCAAGTGAGGTCTTGGATAAATTCAGTCAGTGATATAAAGATAAGTGTGGATAGATGGAAAACTTAAATTAGAAGGATTGATTAGTATACTACTAGCATTAGGCCTTACTAGCAGACAAATGAGGAAAAAAACTTAGACATAAGAACTTCTTTTAATCCAAGCTTTAAAACACTGATAAAAATTACAACAACATCACAATTAAGCATACATTGTAACACAGCTATAATATCTCAATTTAATCATCCAATGATTAGAAAATAAGAGTTATAAAGAAATAAGATGATGGAAAAGAAAGTTGACTTCTATTAGGAAAAATGTATCAGATCTCATACATAAAAAATAGAGTATGGCTCTGTTGCATCAAAACATTACATAAGGGAGTCTATGCTCAACCATTCGAACCCAAAAATTTCCTTCTAATGCTACATTTATATCCTAAACAATGAGTGAAAACACAAAATTCGAGTCAGATTCTGTAACATAGGATTCTCCCACTTAAAACTGAAAATCTTACATCTATACAAGTGGAAAAAACAAACTGCTAGAAACAGGGAAAATGTCGACAAAAACCCTAACACCATAATATTTTCATAGTGAGGTATCTCTTGAGGGAATCTCCTTCATTTCCATGTGTCCACCATATCCAACTGACCTCCAAGCATCTGTGCTAAACTCCAATAGCCACCTAGTAACCATTGATTCCCTCAAAACCCATTGAAACAAGAATTAGTAGCGAATCCTGAAGTGTTGCCTATATCAACCAGTTCGTAGGGGATTTCGCAGCAACTTCTATAGCGAATTCTGCAGTGCCCATATGTGTAGACCATTTCACAATAGATTCTGTAGTGAGGTTGAATTTTATGTCTGATTAGATTATTTCATAGCACATTTCGCAGCGAACTGTGCAGCTTCTGTGTATGTAGATTATTTCACAGCGCATTCTGTAGAGAACTTGCAACTTTGTATATGTAGATCATTTCGCAGCGCCAAACGCTAAAAAATGTCATGTAGTTGTCTATGTTGTGAATTTTGAGCCAAAAATACCCAAAAACCTTAGCCAAAGGTGCATAAGCTTGTAGAAGCCTCCTAAGCAGGTATAATCATGATACTTCCCACAAAAACTTCAAAATGTAAGGATGACCATCTTCAAAATTGAGGATCTTTCAGCCACTCCATTTCACTTCCTTAGTCTGGTACTTCTTCTAGTTGCAGCTTGAGATAACACATTCAGATTTCTTTGAGCTAACTCATATTTGAAGGGTTGTAAGTCCAACTTGAGCTTTATGATATGAGATTATAAATATTTGTTCTGCCTATATAGATTTCTAAGATGTCTATGAAGGGGAAAAAATCGCCTTGCTGTGAACTTGTCTTTGTCTATGGTTTCCAGATACATATCCATCATATCCTTTATCTTTTTCCTCTCATCCAATCCTTCTCCATTCAAGTGAAAAATATCCTTTCTAGCATCTATGAGTTGTTTGATCAGTCTCTTGAAAGTAGGGTTATCAGGGGGAGTAGTGATGTCTATGATTTCAACATTCTCAATTTTACCCTTATCCTTCCTCTTGGAAGGAGCTTCTATTATGACTTCTTGTTCAAAAATATCCTTCTTGGATGATGACCTGGTGAAGGGCCTCCTAACTCTAGTCTCAAATGTAGCAGTAGGTGAGGGGAAGAGTAAATTTCTCCCTTTTTTGCCTGTGGTTTTAGCTGAGGGAATTTCTGCTAATTCTGGAGCTGGTTGGGGTGAAAAATCCCTTTGAGGAGAGTGATGAGATCCTCATTCTTGTTCTTCTTGTTCCTTAGGATCCTCATCATATTTGGCAATGTGTTTTCCCTTTCTCTTTTTACTTGTTTCTGTGTGAACAACTTTATCAGATTGAAGAGGGCTCTGCACCTTAGATTGAAGAGTAGGAGCTACATTTAACTGCAGATGTGAAAAGGCAATGAACTGCTCCCAAGCTATGTTTCTCTTATTCAAATCCTCCATCACATGCATCCTAATCAATCATGAGTGAAAAACCCTTGTTTCCACATCCTTGGACTTGGCTTGGACCCTGTCAGCCATTTTCCCCATACTCCTAAAAAAATAGAAAGGGATGTTCATTAGGTCTTTTCTTATGAAGTGCAACAAAAGTCTAATGTGATATGGTAAATCATATTGAATATTCCCCCACAGGTAAAATATATCTGGATCAATTTTAACATCTTGTCAAATCCTTCAACCAAGTGGCTCCTAGGTACTCCCTTTGATAAGTTATCTCCTTAGCATTCTAGTTTGAGGAACTCTTTAGAGAAGGTTGCATTAAGAGTCATGGATTTAAACCATCTTTCACCAGTGTTGTGTATCTCAGTGGTTGTTGCAATGGTGGCTTCAGATACCTCCAGTTCAAGGGTTCCCACCTTGGTTTTAGTGCCATCAAAGTTTAAGGCAAACTCTATTGCTACCTCAGGGTGTCCCCTTTGCATATTTTGTTGGATTACTGAGAGGGGGGGTGAATCAGTAATAGCGTAATTATAATCCTTTTTCTTCAAATGTTATATCAATGTAGAATTATTATCCAATAACGAGCAGTAAGAAATAAACAATCACACACATACACAGTACACCAGTGTTTAATGTGGCAACCCAAATCGGAAGAAAATCACAGAATGTTTTTTCTTATATGTCTTGAAGAATTACATTCATTGGAAACACCAACTTCCTTTTTTTTCCAGCTGCAACTGGAAGGAGGCTCCAACCCCCTATTTTCTCAGGCTACAACCTGAGGGAAGCTCCAACTCCCCAATTCTCTAGCGACAACCAGAAGGAGGCTACAACCCCCAATGTTCTCTGGCTACAATCGGAAGGTGGATATAACCACCTGTCCTTGCCCCGTCCTGCCACCCTGAAGTAGAAGTAGAATGATGGAACCACTGTCACACTATCACTGTGAGATATACCATTGTAAACCTGTACCAATAAATCTGAACCATGCATCAACCATGCATCAACCTGTACCTCAACCTGTAATCAACCTGTACCATAAACAAGTGCATCAACAATGCACCAACCTATAATCAACCTATACCATAAACAAGTGCATCCACCATGCACCAACCTGTAATCAACCTGTACCATAAACAAGTGCATCCAACCATGTACCAAGTATGTAACAATCATGTTTCAACTACTCATCAACTATGACTCATCAATATGTACCAACATCATCAGCTATACACCTCACGTATGTGTGCCAACTCATCAACTACTTGTCTCAACCATGTACTCAACATGTACCACAACCAAAATCCCTCATCAATTTCATCATCCAAATCTGATTTGTAGCTCTATAATAGACCTGGTGTATATGATCACATTCTTGCAAAC
>ML834486.1:26446-37729 GCA_009831015.1 Picea engelmannii | reverse complement strand
GATATTCTTGAAACCTGTTATCAAGGTGTGTCCAAGGTGAAGATAGTTGAGTTGCAGAACTTGAGAAGGGACTTCGAAAATCTGAAGATGAAAGATAATGAAAGTGTTGATAATTTCATGACTCAAGTGATGAGTGTTGTGAAATAGCTCAGGAAGTATGGGGTTGATGTTGAGGATAAGAGAGTTATTGAAAAAGTGCTAAGAAGTTTACCTAAGAAGTTTGACCTTGTAGTTGTACCCATAGTGGAATTTAAAGATTTAAGTCAAATGCAAATTGATGAATTAACTGGTTCTCTTGTTGCTCATGAATATAGAATATCTAGATATGAAGAAGGATCATTGGAGCATGCTTTCAAATCCCAAATGCATGTTACCAGAGGCAGAGGAAGAGGAAGGTTTCATACTCGTGGTAGAGGAGTTCGATTTTCTGGTCTAATGTAATGTCCCTTTCCAAATAAGATCTCCAAAAAAGGAGGCTTAATGGTCTAAACCACCCCGTTAGACTATGGCCAGGGCCAAGGAGGGGTAAACAGGGTTACTAGAGGTCACTCTAGTCACAGGTGTTATATTCAGAAAGTGACATTGAGCTAACAAGGGTTAACAACTCTTTTAAGTCATTATGAGCTAAAAATAGAAGTCAACACTGAATTAGGGTTTTAGCAGTGATTTAGGGTTTCATAATGATTTAGGGTTTTGGAAAGATATAAAGGAAGGGTCAGCGACCTAATTCATCATTATGCATATTATGACTTGCCATTGAGGAGAAGAGGCGCATCTCAGGAGAGATAGTTCAGTGTATTCCAGGAGGAAGACACCAGTTGGTTGATTTCGGTGTTGAAAGACACACCCTAGTCATCGGGAAGATCATCCAGGTCTTCCATCATTCTTCATTGATTCCGTAGTGCTCTCATATTTCGGGTATTATCTTTTAGTTTCTTATTTGTATTCCGACTAAGATCCTTTTGTCTTTTGATCTAGCTGAGTGTTGTTATTCTATTCAGCCGTAGTTGCTTATTTGTATTCAGACCAAGATCCTTTGTATGTTGATCTAGTCGAGTATTGTCAGTTTATTGAGCCGCATTCAACCATTTTGTAATCCACAGGGATATCATAATACAAACTTTGTAGTCTTTTGTCGTGTTGATTATTTGTATGATCATTTATATGTTGTAAACCTTTGATCCTACACACACATTAGTGTTTCCTACACTAGCCAAGTCAGGAACATTACAGTGGTATCGAAGCTTTAGTCCTGCCAGCTTGTGACTAAAGACAATGAGTGTAGTAAAAGACCCAAAGGGTCATGAACATGTAGGTTACAAATATGTCACTTATAGCAGGCATCGAGAAAGAAGGAATATGTCTGATTTTCCCCCTTTTCCTCCTAGCTCAGAGGAAGAGGAAGAGGCACACAAAGAAGCAGAGAGAAGGGGAGAGTGTGAGGCTGAGAGCGAGGTAGAGAGGATTCTAGGAGACAGATATGAGCGACCAGAGGGTAGTGGCAAGGCCCCCGTAAATCCAGAGGAAAATTTCATGTAGGTTATCAACTGTATGTTAGCTAGTCAACGGATCATGTCTCAGTCCTTGGCATAGGTGGTTGATAGATTGGCTAGAGTGGGCACCCCAGATACACAAGTCCCACATGCAGCATAGGAAAACTCGGGAGTAGGTAGTAGACCCCAGTCACCCTCTCACACATACACCTCTGCGAGTAGGATTCACATAACCTTGTTTCCCAGTTTCCATAGGGCACCCCCAGTAGCAGCACCGCCACCAATAACATAGTGGCCACTCACTCATGCCGAGGACATTGCAGAGTATAGGAGGGAGTACACAACATTGGGTCATGACTTCCATCAGGAGATGACCTTAGTCGAGTATTGTGGACTCAGACTTAGGAACCGCCCTAGAGAGCCACAAAGGGGAGGACCACAACAGTAGCAGGGGCATAACCTCGATTTCATCTGAAAAGTTGGGAAACTCACCATCCCTTCTTTCGACGGATCGTCCAAATACACTGCCAGAGCTTGGGTACAGAATCTAGACACATATTACAAGCTCAACCAGATGACCGAGATAGAGGCCATCAATTTTGCGACCTTGCACTTGGAGGGTGAGGCACACTAATGGTGGTATCATGGACTGGTGACATTGGGTCACAATTACATCACCTCCTATAGGGATTTTACAGATAGGCTCATCGATAGGTTTGACAGGAAGGATCTTGAGATACACTTCAGGGATGTAGCCCAGTTGAGACAAACTGGCACAAAAGAGGCGTTCATCACAGAGTTTCAATGGGTAGCCATGGCAGTGACATATATATCAGAACCCAGGCTAATCATGATATTCACAGAAGGACTCACAGAGCCTTTGAGAGGATGGGTGAAGGAATACAGGCCTCCCACTCTACAGGATGCCATCCTTCGCACTCGAGATTGGGTAGACTCAGTGCCAAAGACTAAAACTTTCTCCAAACCATTTGTGCCCCAGAGGGATCAAGACAGGAAGCCATTCCAGAGAGAATGGAAGGGCAAGGAGAAGTTGGATGATGAGACTAGGCGAGAGCTTATGAGGAAGAAGATTTTCTTTAGCTACATAGATCCTTGGGTCCTAGGCCACAGGTGCATGGGCAAGGGAGAGATTCATTATATTGAGGTAGTAGAAGATAGCATGGACAGTGAGGAGGAGGAGAAGGACAGTGGATCCACTAGTTTAGAAGAGGAGTCAGCACCAACAAAGGAGCAACTTCCCCGTAGACCACCGACACTTGTAGGATCCCATCCTCCAGTAGTCCCACAACCACCAGAGCAGGCTAACAGGAGGAAACCAGCAAAGGGAGGAGTCATAGCAACCTTTTCCGGTGTTCCTAGGTATGATACCCTCTGTATTAGAGGGATTATTCAGGGGCAATGGGAAATCACCCTGATAGATAGTGGGGCCACCCACAACTTCATTGACGCTTCATTAGTATCGAGATAGACACTTCAGACAAAGGAGATTGAGGGGTTTGATGTTGCGGTAGCAGATGGCCACACAATGGAGTGTCTAGATAAAATTCCAAACTTAGAGATGAATTTAGGCAACTACACAGTGAGAGACACATTTTATGTGGTTGACCTATCAGACATAGATGTGGTGTTAGGAGTTCAGTGGATGATTACCTTGGGAAAAATCAATACCAGCTACCAAACCTTGGAAATGGGATTCAGAGATCAGGATGGGAAGAAGGTTGTTCTAATAGGTATGTCGACATGAGCACCTAGGACAGTTTCAAACAAGAGGATGGAGATGATATTTAGACATGGGGAGGTAGCATATGTCGCAGAATGCTTGATCACTACTCATAAGGATTCAAAAGATCGACAACAATACCACACATAGATCAAGAATTTATTGGGATGACATCAACAGGTCTTTGAGTCAATCCCACCAGGGAGACCACCTGACAGGGGTTTTGACCACAACATTGAGTGAGAGGGGGACAAACCTATGATCACCCCCCCTTATCATCATCCTAGGAGGTTCAAGGATGAGATAAAGAAGGAAATCAATGAATTGTTGGTGATGGGACAAATTAGACCAAGAAGCAGCCCATTTGCTTCTTCAGTTGTCTTAGTTTTGAACAAGGATGGCACCATGAGGATGTGCATTGATTACCAAGCCTTGAACAAGAAAACCATAAAAAATTGGTACCATATCCCACACATTGACGAGTTGATGGATGAACTGCATGGGGCAGTTTTCTTCTCAAAAATTGATGTACGCTTTGGATATCACCAGTTCAACATCTGAGAGAAGGAGATAGAAAAGATGACATTTCGATGTCATTTTGGAAACTTTGAGTTCCTGGTTATGCCATTTGGGATAACCAATGCACCCGCTACATTCCAGTCTTGCATGAACCATATATTTAGGGATAAGTTAAGGAAAAAAGTCTTGGTTTTCTTCGACAACATCTTGATCTATAGATGGTCATGGCAAGAGCATATGAGGCACCTAGATGAGGTATTGAGCATCATGGAGGCACAATCATTATGTGCCAAAGAGTCGAAGTGCAAGTTCGGTATGACAGGGATGCTTTACTTAGGACACATCATCAGTGCACAAGGGGTAAAGGTGCACCAAGAGAAGACCAGGGCCATTCTGGATTGGCCGACGCCTAAGAACGTGACATAATTAAGGAGCTTCTTCGGGCTGTGCAGCTATTACAGGCGGTTCGTCTGGGGTTTTTCTCATCTTGGAGCACCACTGATAGATATTACCAAGCATGGGGCCTTCATATGGACCGAGAAATCATAGGAAGCCTTTGATCACATGAAAGAAGTCATGGGCACTTGTCTAGTGTTGGCACTACTAAACTTCACCCTGCTATTTTTACTAGAGTGTGGTGCATCTGGCAAAGGGATATGTGCAGTTTTGATGCAGGGAGGACACCCCATTGTATTCGAGAGCCAGAATCTTAGTCAACCTCAGAGGTTGTACTCCATTTATGACAAGGAAATGTTGGCAATCATGCATGCCTTGACCAAGTTCAGACAATATTTGGTGGGCAACAAATTCGTGGTCAAGACCGATCACAATAGTTTGAAGTATTTCCTTGAGTAGAAGGACCTCAGTGAGCGCCAATAGAAATGGGTGACAAAGGTATAGGCATTTGAATTTCACATAGATTATGTCAAGGGGAAGAAGAACATTGTGGCCGATGCACTATCGAGGAGACCCATGACATGTTCCTTGATGGAGATTTTAGTAGATGGGAAATCCCACTTGTTAGTGGAATATTCAAAGAACCAGTTCACTTATGAGGTGATGGATGGGAAAATACAGGTTGACTGGTACAGGGTCATTGACGATGTCATATTTTACAAGGATAGAGTTTACTTGGTGCCATATTCAGGGATTAAGAATAAAATCCTCACCGCAGTTCATGATTCACCTCTAGCAAGCCATCAGGGGTTTTTTCAAAACCTACAAACAAATCAGAGAGAGGTTCTCATGGAAGGAACTCAAACAAGATCTTATGAGACACGTCAATGAGTGTGTGACTTGCCAGCAGAACAAGTCAGAGCATGCTTTTCGAGCAGGGCTACTTCAGCCACTCCCCATTCCAAAGAAGAAATGGGAGAGTATATCTATGGACTTCATCACCGGTCTACCCAAGGTCTAGGGTAAGGACTGTATTTATGTGGTGGTCAAAATATTGACCAAGTTTACTCACTTCTACACCATACTGAAAGAGTACAACACAGTTTAGGTAGCCAAGCTTTTCTTCAAGGAGGTCTTCAGACTTCATTGGTTTCCGAAGAACATCGTCAGTGACACGGACAATCGGTTCATAGGGACATTTTGGAGAGAGTTGTTTCGGTTGGTGGGGACAGAGTTGACACCTAGCACCAACTATCACCCTCAGACAAATGGGTAGACTGAGATTTTCAACAAGTGGGTTGAAGGGTATTTGAGGAACTATGTAGGAGGAAAACAGAGAATGTGGGTAAAGTGGTTACATTTAGGGGAACATTGCTACAACACCACCTTCCACATGTCCATTAGTATGACATGCTTCCAAAAATTATACAGATATGATTCTCCCACTTTCGTAGACTTGGTCTTCGGGGAGAGAAGAGCTCCCAAGGCCAAGGATTGGATCATAGAGAGTCAGAAGATTCTCAAATTGTTGAAAGAGAACCTGCAGATGGCGCAAAACTGACATAATATAAGCGCAGTCAGGAACAATATAGAGCGCAACTTTGAGGTTGGATATTTGGTTTTCTTGAGACTCCAACCCTACAGAAAGTCATCCCTGAAGAAGAGTGGAGCCGAGAAGCTCAAGCCCAGATTTTATGGTCCTTACAGGATCATGCGTCGAGTAGGTGAGGTTGCTTACGAGCTAGAACTTCCAGAGGGGAGCAAGATTCATAATGTGTTCCACGTGTCTTGCCTCAAAAAGGAAATGGGACAATTCATTAACAAATTAGAGGAGCTTCCCCCGTTGGATGAGGAGGGATAGTTGGAGTTAGTTCCGGAGGAGGTTTTGGAGTTCTGGGAGTGGAAACTAAAGAGCAGGGTCATCAGAGAGGGTTTGATCAGATGGAGAGGGCTTCAAGTACAAGATGCTACTTGGGAGAGTGAGAAGGTGTTGCAACACCCTGGACTGGTATTGCTTGAGGATAAGCAATTTCGGGAAGGGAGGACTGTAATGTCCCTTTCCAAATAGAAGGTCTAAAAAAGGAGGCATAATGGTCTAAACCACCGTGTTAGACTATAGCCAGGGCCAAAGAGGGGTAAAAAGAGTTACTAGAGGTCACTCTAGTCACAGGTGTTATATTCAGAAAGTGACATTGAGCTAACAAGGGTTAGCAACGCTTTTAAGTCATTATGAGCTAAAAATAGAAGTCAACAGTGAATTAGGGTTTCAACAGTGTTTTAGGGTTTCAACATGATTTAGGATTTTGGAAAGCTATAAAGGAAGGGTTAGCGACCTAATTCATCATTATGCAGATTACGACTTGTCATTGAGGATAAGAGGCGCATCTCAGGAGAGATAGTTCAGTGTATTCCAGGAGGAAGACACTAGTTGGCTGATTTCAGTGTTGAAAGACACACCCTAGTCACCGAGAAGATCATCTAGGTCTTCCATCATTCTTCATTGATTCTGCAGTGCTCGCATATTCCAGGTATTATCTTTTAGTTGCTTATTTGTATTCCGATTAAGATCCTTTTGTCTTTTGATCTAGCCGAGTGTTGTTATTTATTCAGCCGTAGTTCCTTATTTGTATTCCGGCTAAGATCCTTTGTTTGTTGATCTAGTCGAGTATTGTCAATTTATTCAGCCGCATTCAGCCATTTTGTAATCCAAAAAGATATCATAATACAAGCTTTGTAGTCTTTTGTCACATTTATTATTTGTATGATAATTTATATGCTGTAAACCTTTGATCCTACACACACATTAACAATGTTTCCTAGACTAGCCAAGTCAGGAACATTACATCCAAGGGGCAATAGAGCTGAATCATGTTCTGAGCATAAGTCCCAGTAGAATCCTCCTAATTTAAGATGGAGTAGCAGCAAACCCTCGCAGCAAGAAAATCAGAGGTATGATAAAACTAAAGTGTAATGTTATTATTGTAAGAATTTTGGGCATTTTGCTAACAAATGTTGGAGGAAACAGACAGATGTTGGAAAACAGTCCGCACATATTACAAATGAGTCTGAGTATGATCAAAATGTTGTGTTCTTGACTTGTAATGTCACTCATGAAAGTGCTAATGATATTTGGTTTTTGGATAGTGGTTGCAGTAACCACATGGCTGGTAATAAGGATTTATTTTCTTTTATTGATACTAGTATTCAGTCTGAAGTAAAACTCGGAAATGACTGTAAGGTTACAGTTAATGGTAAAGGTGTAGTTCCAGTTTATATTAAGAATAATCAAAGAAGAAACATTATTTATGCTTATTTCGTTCCTTGTTTAAAATGCAATCTTATTAGTGTTGGACAAGTGATGGAGAAAAAGTACAAAGTATTCTTCAAGAACAAGGTATGTACAATCTATGATAAATTACCCAACAAACAATTTCTTGCAAGAGTAGAGATGACCAAGAATAGAATGTTTCCAATTGTTATGAGAAATGATTTGAGTGGTTCTTTGAATGCTTATAAAGCTATAAGTTTAGATGAATCTTGGTTATGGAATTTGATATATGGTCATTTACATTTTGGTGGCTTAGATCTGTTACAGAAGAAACAAATGGTAAAGGGGTTACCTTGTATTCAAAAACCTGCAAGCTCTTTTGAGAGATGCATACTTGGAAAACATCACAGAGAGAAATTTGTTTTAGGTGTTTCCTACAGAGAAAAAGCTCCATTGGAAATTGTCCACACAGATTTATGTGGACCTATGCAAACACCTTCTTTAACTGGTTGTGTTTATTTTATGACTTTCATTGATCATTTTAGTAGGAAGACTTGGTTGTATTTGTTGAAACAGAAATTTGAAGCCTTTGATATTTTAAGAAGTTTAAGTCTATGGTTGATAATGAGAGTGGTCAAACCATTAAAATATTAAGGTTTGATAGAGGAGGTGAATACAAACTTAATGAATTCATTGAATTTTGTGATCTTCATGGAATTAAAAGACAATTTTTTGCTTGATATACTCTACAACAGAATGGAGTGGCTGAAAGGAACAATTGGACCATCATGGATATGACTCGAAGCATGTTGAAAGAGAAGCATCTTTCAAATGAATATTGGGGAGATGCAGTTCTTTTCTCTGTTTTTATCTTAAATAGAAGTCCGACCAAGACTGTGAGGGATTGTGCACCTCAGGAAGCTTGGGATGGTAAGCCTTGCAATGTTTCTCATTTCATATTTTTTGGATGTGTTTCATTTGCGCATGTACCTGAAGAAATGAGGAGGAAGTTGGATGACATAAGCGAGAGATATATCTTTGTTGGATACAATGAAGAGTCTAGAGCATATAACCTCTACAATCCCATCACCCCAAAATATGTAATCAACAGAGATGTTCAATTTAAAGAAGATGAAGCCTGGGATGGAAGTATTGACAAATCAATTTTAGAGGGAGTTTTGTTACCCCATGAAGATGATGATGGAGCTGAGCAAACTGAAGGATATGGACAGATAGTTCCACATGTAGATACACCTGCAGCAAGAAGTCCAACAAGGACAGCACCAGATTCAACCCATCTCAATTTAGAATGCCCACAACTCATGAGCGTGGTGAGCCATCTAGACATTGTGGACATCAATCATATTCACAGGTAAGTAGTGAATCAAATCCCACTTTAGCGTCATTAAGAAACAAATTTAAAGGACAGAGGACTAGAATCTTAAGAGAATTGTATGATCAGAATGAAGAAGTAGATCAGATTTCAAATTTTCCATTAATGGCATGTGATCCTGTAAGTTTTGATGAAGCTTCTAAAGAGGATGTCTTGATAAAAGAAATGGATCAGGAGACTGATTCCATTGAAAGAAATAACACTTGGGATCTTGTAGATTTACCTTAAGGTAAGAATATTATTGGTGTTAAGTGGGTTTACAATACTAAGCTGAATGCAGATTGTGAAGTTGAAAAGTAGAAAGAAAGACTTGTAGCTCAGGGGTTTAGTCAACAACCGGGTATTGATTACAATGAAACATGTGCTCTTGTAGAAAGAATTGACACTGTGAGAATGTTCTTAGCTATTGCAGTTCAGAATAGATGGATCAAGCATCAGATGGACGTTAAGTCTACATTATTGAATGTATATTTGGAAGAAGAGGTTTATGTTAGACAACCTTCGGGTTATGAGATTGATAAGCATAGAGATAAAGTTTAAAAGTTAAGGAAGGCCTTATATGGATTGAAGCAAGCATCCAGAGTTTGGTATAGCAGGATTGATGAATACCTGACCAATGTTGGATTCAACAGAAGTCCAAGTGAACCAACTCTGTATACAAAGGTAAACCAAGAAGGTAAAATTTTGATTATCTGCTTGTGTGTTGATGACCTGATATTTACTGGAGATCTATCTGTAGATGATTTTTAAAATGCCACGAAAACAGAGTTTGAGATGACTGATTTAGGATTGATGAATTATTTTCTTAGAATTGAAGTGGATCAATCTGATGATGGCATTTTCATTTTTCAAACTAATTACACAAATGAAGTGTTGAAAATGTTTAGAATGTTGAATTGCAAGCCAACTGCAACACCAATGGAAACTGGTATTAAACTTAGCAAGTATATCATATGTTGATCCAACTCCGTATAAAAGGCTGGTTGGAAGCCTTATGTACTTAACAACAACCAAACCTCATATCATGTTTGTTGTAAGTTTGATTTTGAGATTCATGGAGACTCCAAAGAGTACTCATTGGCAAACAAGAAAGAGGATCCTGAGATATGTTGTTGGAACAACTGACTTTGGTATCTGATACACATCAATCTTAAACATTGAGTTGATCGGATATACTGATAGTGACATTGCAGGTTCCATTGATGATAGGAAGAGCACATCTAGGTATGTGTTCAAACTTGGATCTGGAGCAGTGGCATGGGCATCAAAGAAACAACCCATTGTGACTCTATCCTCTACTGAGGCAGAGTATGTTTCAATAGCTGCAACTACATGTCAAACTGTGTGGATGAGAAGGGTTTTGAATGATTTTTTTCATGACCAGAATGATGCAACCCAAATTGCCTGTGACAATAAATCTGCTATTGCACTGTCAAAAAATCATGTTTTTCACAAGCAGAGTAAGCACATTGATACAAGGTATCATTTCATTCGAGAGTTGGTAAGTGGTAAATAAATTTGCATAAATATTTATGAAGCCTTTGGGAAATGAATTGTTTAAAATCCATAGAAGAAATATTGGGGTCTACAAGTTGTAATGCATTGTTTACAACAAGTTTGTTTTACATATTTTCAGTTCGTTTTGCTCTGAAATGATTAAGAGGGAGTATGCCAGGATGTAATCATTTCATCGCCTCTGTGCAAACGGTAAATTGGTGGATTGACCTTTCAAGACACAAGACACCATCGGTGGATTTGTTAGCGGTGGCCGCCTTAAGCTTTGCAGGCCACGAGATACCATTACCGCTTAATTAAATCTTTTTATAAGATCAAAGGGGCATTTTTGTTTGTATAAATACCTGAAATGGATTGTAAGAGTTTGATCGTGAAAGCACATTGAATGTGTTTTCTCTCTTGATTTTTTTTTGAGTTTGTAAATTCGTTTGATTCATATCTTCTACTTTCTGTTCATTGAATTAAGTTTTTTTTTGGATTCACTATATTGTTTTTAATTTAAATAAACGTTGTAATTATTTGGAGTGCACGGAGTTCTTAAGTTTCAAGACTCCGAACCCGAAATGAGTGATTTTAATATAAAGGCATTCAGAGTTTCCTTATTAAAAGTGCATGAAGTTCAGTTCTTTATTCGCATTTCGTGATGCAGGATTAGTTGTTGCATTTTCCTTTGCTTTAGGTGTTTGTAAACAATGAAACCCCGAAGTGTTGGGCCCACAACTTATTCGCATTTCACCATTCGACAATTATCGCTTTGTTGCGTTTTTTTGTGTCGGGCCTTTGTAATCGTCGAATCCCAAACCCCGATTGACTTCTGGTTTTTCACACAGGGAATCGATGGGGAGTGGAAAATTAGGCAATGAGGACATAGATATTCTGGGGATCTCCACAGAATCCTGGGCTGGGGTGGGTGTCTCCACTAAGGAAGCGTGCTTGTCAAGAGCAGGGTCTGTAACAG
>ML834486.1:7406-26329 GCA_009831015.1 Picea engelmannii | reverse complement strand
GAAACTTATATTTTTGGATGAATGGTGCAACCATTGCCTACTGGCCTCTCAACAAAGGAAGTTACACATTTGAGCCTTACATTTTTGGGTGAATGGTGCAACCGTAGAGATGCCTTCCGGCCTCTTAACAAAGTGGCAATATAAATACCATGGATTCAAGGATATGAGAGATTCATATCAGCTCAATGCATCTCGTTCTATGTATTCACAATATTTTGTGAAATATAAACACTTTTTTCTTATATTTTTTCCAAAATGGTGCAATTTCATGGGACTCTTAACAAAGCGACAATATTTTCAAGATAATGTACTTTTCTCTTCCATAGACCTGTTAACAAAGTTAAACAATACATCTTCAAATAATCATCAACAACAATTAACAAAACTAAACTGTACATCTTCAAATAATCATCAACAACAATATTCACATCAACTCAACTCATCTTGGCTAGTTAACAAAGCTAGACAACTCGTCTTCAGATCATTAATAAAAATATAAATATCAAACAATAAACAATATTATAAATACCATACACCATATATATATTGAAGCAATAATAACCATACATCATAATTCAAGCATATTAGACATTCACATGGACTCAGTAGGTTAGATCGAATAGTTAAGTAACAAGGCTGTGTCGTAGCGTAGTTAGCAGAGACAAATGGAAACTGCAGTGAAGATGTGACAAGTAGCATGAGACACAGGTGGTATCCATGCAGTAAATGACACTTATTTTTTGAAAGTATATAACAAAATACAATTTCTGCATAGTGGAAGAAAAAAAATTATGAAGCAGTTTAGTTTGAAATACATTAAATAAGTTTGAAAGTATATAACAAAATACAATTTGTGCATAGCCGAAGAAAAAGAAACAATTTAGTTTGAAATGTATTAAATAAGTTAGAAGTATACACTGCTGAAAGATAAAAATGTATGAGGACATAAATTTAAAAGTAGATAAAAAAATAGTTTTATTTGAAAACATTTTAGTGGAAATTTCAAAGTGTTTGTCATATAGACTTGGATTGGGGGTCACGTGGACCATAAGAGAAATATGTACACCAACCTTGACTATAGAAAGAAGAAGTGGGTGACGATAGACTGCAATACCTGCAAAAAATAAATAAATTGAAAGGTATCAGTGTTAGACATTTATATTTAGAAAACTGAAATAACTGGGCTGATACACAAAGGAGGATGCAATCAATAGACTTACAGTGATGGTACATATGATCCCTTTTGTTGTTTTCTTGCTGTTGCTCTTTCATTGATGTCGTTGATGAGCACTAGAATCATGGCAACTGCCTGTTGCCTTTCGTCTGTGGCCTTCTTCAATTCCCTTTCAAGCCATTCTTCAATGTAGCTTCTCATTGGGGTGACGCTGATTTCATTCTAGATTTTTATGTTGAAAAGTTCATTTTTCAATTCATTGACGTCGATAGAAAGATCACACAGATCCTAATCAATTTCTTTTTTCTGTACTGAATAGTCGACTAGCCAGTCGTGGATGTTATCTTAACCATATTCACGGATGCTATAAAACTTTTCCAAAGACAACACCTTAAACATATCAACCTGTTTATTGAAGTCTTTCTTAGTTAAGGGTAAGGAGTTGACGATTAAGTTGGGGTCTTGGAAGTCGTTGGTCATTTCGGAGAAGTTTATTCTGGACAACCTTGTGAATGATTTTTCTTTCTTTGATATGGCTTGTTCACATGACTGGACAATGAGATGTAGGTTCTTCAATTTTTCTTTCCATCATGCATTTAATTGATTGATATGGTTTTTGGACGAAAGATCTCGTTGTCTTCTTTTTGTTTCTTTCATGTTGTTGACAATGGTGCCAAAAGGAAGGATCATCTTCAAATAAAAATGTTCGTCATCTTTTAACTCCGCTTGCAAATGTTCGAACAAACTATGTGTCTTGGTTCCAAGGGAATTGATGGTTTGTGATCTTTCCCACGCCTTAGTAATGGGTAAAATCATGAAGATGGGTAATACTTTTGTTTGTTTTATGACAAAAAAAACTGTATTTTCACAAGTTCTTCAACTTCCGGCATACAAAAGTATTTTTTTAATTTAGAATTTCACTTTATAGTAAAAACAAAACTTGTGAATAATTTTATTATCTTTCCAATGACTATTTTTCAATTTTTTTTTATCAAGATTTGATATGTCAATTTGACAATTGTTTAAGAGTATGTTCCTTAAACATGAAAGGAATGATAATGAGTTATTGTTTTCCACAACAATGTATCTATTATTAAACTTATGTTTTTAAGAAATGAAATATACTGCAACAATCTACAGAGACTCTATTTTATTATGAATATAATTTTGAATCTAATGGATGGATATTATAATTTCTAGAATTTTTTTGAAGTTGACCAAGATGAAAATGTTGCAGATTTTAAACACATATTTTCTACACCTTCTATCTATCTTAATTTTTACTTAAAAGTAAAATCTAAAATTACCCTTCTGAAGAGAACAGTTTAGCAATTATGAATATAAATTTTTCATAATTTTCCGTTGTGTATTTTTAGAGATATGGATTTTTCATTTCACCGAATCATAATCTCACCTAAAAATATTATGCAATGATTTTTTTATAAAATTAAATAAAATTAGATTAAAACAATGAAAATGAAAACAAATTATACCCAATGAAAGTAGATTCAATTTTAAAAATGTTGGTATCAATTCTCAAACTAAATTATGAGTATTTGTAGGAGTACACTACCTCTAAAGATGAAGTAAGATGGAGAGAATTTGCAGTTTCCTGCAAACAGTCCCATTTTCAAGTTTTCGGCCGAAATATTCTTTCGGTCGAAACCTAGTTTTTAACGAAATCCGTTAAAAATAAACGTTTCGGCCGAAATATTCTTACCACGGGAAAATAATTCATCGAAAAAAAATTGCACATGAATTTCAAGGGCACCGTTAAATTTGACGTGAACATTTTCGGTCGAAAAAGGTTTCGGCTGAAAAAATTCATTTTCGACCGAAAAATTGCCGCTGGAAATTTTTAAGACCCGATTGTCACGAAAGTGTTACCCAGATTCATGATTTTACCCTAACCAGTTCCATTCTTTTCTTCACAATATTCTCCACATATGCTCTACAAGATGCGAGGAGGCTAGAGGATCCTTTTAAGTTAGTTGCAGGGGTGGCAGACATGGCTATTGCCAAAGGGTTGGCAACCAATGTCATACGAATCAAAGCCTCTTCCAATTCCTTGATCAGGTCCTTCAGTCTGGCATTTTTGGCTTCGATGCCTCCAATGGAATCATGAAGTGCATCTCCGCTCATTTTGTGAAGTTTACATATTCGGGACGACCACATATTTGCAAGGATAAACTCTGGACGATATTTTCCTTTCTTATTTTTACATTTTTTTTTCAATGATCATTTTTTTGGACTGGCTGTCAAAAATAGTGCTCTGGAACACGAAGGATTCATCTTCATTAAAATTTTTGGATGGTGCCTCCGGGCTCATAAAGGTAGTGGAGAACGCTATCTAGATTAGACTCAAGTTCCATGTTATTTCTCTGAATTTTGGGCTCTTTCGCATGCCCCACATTTTTTTTCCTCTTCTTGGCTACTCGAAGCTTGTAAGAACTATCAATTTTAGAGTGAGGAGGGTAATTATATCCTCCTTTTTTTAAATAACTATGAGTTTCTTTGTTTTTGTGGTGGGCTGTTGGAGCAATGTTGCGAGATGTCGTACATTTTGGAGTGTTATTAGTTGATTGAACACTTTTGTCACTAGGGCCTTTCCCCTGCTGCCTGTTCAATTTAGTGTTTCTTTGCAATGTTTCTAGGTCGTTGACATCAGAAGAAGGAGTGTTTCTGCCAATGTCTATATTTTCAGATAGTGTTTTTTTGAAAAAACAATCGCCGAAGCCAAGTGTTTGTAAATGCTGTCAAAATTTTTTATCGGGGTCAAACCCCCTTGGACTTCCAGCATATCTCAAGTTCAGGTTGCTGGAATGCGCTATGAATTCGTCAATTTTGTTGACATGTTTCAACACGATGTCCCCAACTTTCCAAGGCAAAGGAATGAACTAGTTTTTTCTCTTCACTTGGAATAGTTGCAACCAGGAGTTGTATTGTCGTGCTACTTCTGCAAGAAGAATTATGTCCATAATGTGACATGGAAGGAGAGACTATTTTTCCATGGAGCCAAAAATCCTTATCACAATGTAATTATCCAAATGTTCAAGTGTCCCCTTCCTGTAAAAAAAATTGGTTGCTTGTTCACATATACGGGGAGCATCTTCTCCAAACAACAAAACTTTGAAAACATACACAAATCCATTAAAAACCTCATAAAAATAGTGGGAATCCTTGTGCTTCCACAAGGCCCGGTACCAGAACATTGCTGGGTCGAATTCCCAGTTGACATTCTTGGACAGACAATTCCGGAAACTGACAGCAATGTGCTATCGCAAAAAATAAGTAGGATGACATATAAAATTTCTTTTCCCTTTTGAAGTTTGACAATTGGGAAAAAATTTCATGGGAAATTAACTTGCCCCAATAAAAAATGGCTTGTTCATTGATAGTGAAATACAAAACATAAAGAGCCATCCGAGAAACATTTGTTGTCAACTCCTGTCGCGTTATTCATTTAAACAGCCAGACAATTTCATGGAATGGATTTCTAAATGAACTAACCTGGAAGCTTGTGATATCTTCAAGAATTACAATCAGGTCTTCCAGTAAATGGGGAAAGAGGTCCAAACCATTATTATTATTTGCTAGGAACTGTTTGCAATATTGTCCGTTGAACATCAACATTGGCTCCGGTAATCTTAACATCTCGCGGAAGACCTGAGGTGACCAAGAAATAGAAGAGCGGTCTCACAGTGGAATAATTATTTTATTTGAAATAAATTAATCGGCGCACCAAGAGACCAACTCTTTACAGTCAAAATATTGAGGGACACAGCCTCCACGAGCAATCCTAGATGTCCAAATTACTTGGTTCTAGGTGACAGGGGTTGAGTAATAAGAATATGCCCTGGACCATTAGAAGTTTTGGTCCTTGCGCCCGAAGATGTTCACTGTATCTCCATAGAACTGTTGTTGAGTTGATGCCATAGGTATATGAGAATGTTGGTTTTCTCCAGACAATGGCTGAAATGAAAAGTTGTAACCGATAATGTAACTCTCCACAAAATCTTGGTTAAATTCTTATGAATGGGAAAGCTCCTCGAGCCTTTCGCTGACTAATGAAAATCTGTATGTGTGGTGCATGATGAACTATTAGTAATAAAGCTTACGTATTTCATGTTTAGAAGTGCGAAGGTGGTGGGTACGATGAAGAGAAATTAAGGATTGGAGGTTTCGTGAACGTGCCAATCCCATGACGTGCGAATGACATTTCATGATTTTGAAATCAACACTCGCAAGGGATAATATAACCAACCACAAATCTTGGTTTAATGCTTATTAATAGGAGATCTCCTTGAGACTTTCACCCATCAATGACAATCTATACTGTTCCTGTACGATGAGATGTTAGAATTAGATGTCAGTAATTGCATATTTAGAAACAAGATACATACATACATATATATATATATATATATATATATATATATATATATATATATATATATATATATACACACACACATACACATTAAAACAATTTTTTTTTATTATAGACAAGTGTGAAGGTCACGAAGATGGGGGAGAGCAAGGAACGAATGGAAAGGTATGAAAAGCGGTTGGAAGGGATTCTAAATAGGGTTATGGGGTTTAATCAGGAGAGACAAGTGTACCACGACCAAATTTTATGTATCCGAATTTTTGACTGCAAAACCTGTAAAATGGAAGAGAGCGTGATGAGGCAGTTTAGTGGGCTCTTTGTATATTTGTGGAATTCAAAGAAAGTGGATAAATATGACGATGGGAAATGGTCGATTGGGCTTGTTTTCAGAATCAAAGATTGAAAATTTCATGAACGGACCAACCCGACGACGTGCAATTGACATTCCATGATTTTTGAAATTAACACCTAGAAGTGATAATATAACCATTTGAAAATTTTGGGTTAAGGTGTGTTAATGGGAGATTTTCTCAAATCCTAGTATAGCATTAATGCTTGGTAGTTGCATATCTAGAAATAAGATCTCATATATAATTCCTAATTTCTAATTGCAAAAGGGTGCAGGCACATGAAACAACGATTAGGAATTGGATATTTCTTGAACCCGCCAACCTAACGATCCATGAAAGAAATTGGAAGAAATGGAGAAGTATAGAAAGTGGATGGGCGCGATTCAAAATGGGGTGACAATAGTTCCACAAGAGACATGAGGAAACAATGGTCAAATTGTATGTCTTATATGTTTTCAGTGAAAAATGTACTATATATATATAAAAAAAAACATCTTTTTATTATAGACAACTGCCAAGGTTGGGGAGACGAGGGAGACTACGAAATGAATGGAAAGGTCTAAAAAACAGTCGAACAATATTAAAAATAGGGTTAAGGGGGATACTCAGGAGAGTTGAGTGCCCCGCGGTCAAATTGTATGTATCAGATTTTTTGACTGCAAAATGTTTAAAATGAAAGAGAGCATGATGGGGCAGTTCATCGATCGGTTTTTATACTTGTGGAATTCTGGGAAAGTGGCTAAGTATGGAATAGGGAAATGGTCGTCCGGGCTCATTTTCAGAATCGAGGGTTGAATTTTTGTGAATATACCAACCCGATGACAAGCAAATGACATTCCATGATGTTTGAAATTAAGACTCGAAAGGGATAATATAACCATCCATAAATTTTGGTTTTATGTGTATTAATGGGAAATTTCCTCAAGTCCTAGTTTAGCATTAACGGTTGGTAATCACATACCTAGAAAAAAAGTCTTATATATAATTGGTAAATGTTAATTGAAAAAGGGCGCAGGCACATGAAACATCGATTAAAAATTGGATATTTCCTGAACTCGCCAAACTGATGATCCAAGAAGGAAATTCAAAGAAATGGAGAAGTAGCAAAAGCATACATACGGACTTCAAAATGGCGTTACAATAGTTCCAAAGAAGATGTGATGGCCTGACGGTTAAATTGTATGTCTTGGAATTTTTCAGTGCAAAATGTGTACCACGAAAGAGGGCATGACAGGTAGACTGTAATACGGAAGATGGTATGATCTGAGTATGGTTGTAAATTTGTATATCATGGAAATCATGGTACTGTTCGTAGGTCATTGAACAATATAAGTCCAATCTAAATCCCGCCTACCAGGAATCAACGATTGGAGAAGTGACTTGGTATGGAATGGGGACCCAGACATTTTTGAAAAAGTGAATAAGTGACAAGAAAGATAAAGTTCAGGGAAAAGAGAAACGTATATTTGGCCAAGTATAGAAGATATAAAAGAAGGGCTAATATATTGACATTTGTAACATATATCCCATATCCTACCAAGATATATAGTTGGAAAGAAGTGTGAAGGTGGAAGGCACAAAAAACAACGACTAAGGAATATGATCCAGGGGTTTACTTGGTTCTTGGTTGTATTCTTCATCTATCAATTTGTATATCATAGAACTCCGAGTGTTTTTTGCAGGAAAGGAAACAACAGAATTCCATTTTTGTCGATAAACAAATAATACATACTAAATATGTACTTTTATAAAGTATTGGCATGAGAATTTATAGAGCATGTATGGATCCCTCATTCAATACTTTTTCACCTTTTTGGATCATGGGTTCTTGGGCTGGTGGGATAAAAATTGAGCCTCTATTGTTCCGTGTCCTACAAATAGAACCCAGAGTTCCGCAATATACAAATTGACAGGCGGACCTATGGTCTTCTTGGCTCAACATTGCACTTCTATTGATATGTGTCCTACAAACAACACTCAGATTTCCGCGATATACAAATTTACAGATAGAATCCGGGATTGGTGGGCTCAAGATTGCAATTTTTTATTGATGGATAGCCCGATCAACTATCTAACATTATCTAAAAACATTATTTTCAAATACTAAATTATTAATATTAAATATTGATATTTGTACAGATCCCACATTCCATACTTAGCCATCTTTTGGATCGTGGGTTCTCAAGATGGCGGGCTCAAAATTGGGCCTCTATTGCTTCGTTTCCTACAAATAGCATCCAGAGTTCCATGATATACAAATTTATAGGCAGACTTGCGGATTGATTGGCTCAATATTGCACATCTATTGTTTTGTGTCCTCCAAACAACACTCATATTTCCACGATATATAAATTGACAGATGAACTCTAGGGATGGCAGGTTCAATATTGCAATTTTTTACGGATTGTGATCCCTATCAGCTCTAAAACATTATCTAAAAAACATTATTTTTAATACTAAATTATTAATATTAAATATTGATATTCTACAATTTAATTACATAAAATTACTGAAGGATTTTAAATATCTTATTTGAAAGAATAACACACGTATTTGGAAACTCGCCATTCAAAACGTTTGTACAATATGAAATGGGGAAGCGATCGATCGGTCTGGTGATATAAAAGTAAGTTGAAATCTTAACACGTGTATCCGTCAACTTCCGCACCTAGAAATATTTTGAGAAACGAGTAATACAAACTAAATATGTACTTTTATAAATTATGGACATGATATTTTATAGAGCATGTACGGGTCCCTCATTCCATACCTAGCCACGTTTTTGGAGCACGGGTTCTTGGGATAAAAATTGGGCCTTTGTTGTTCTGTGTCCTAAAAATAACACCCAGAGTTCCACAATATACCAATTGACAGGCACACTTGTGGGTTGGCTAGCTCAACATTTCACTTCTATTGTTCTGTGTCCTCCAAACAGAACTCAGAGTTCCATGATATATAAATTAACAGATGGACTCCACGACTGGCAAGCTCAAGAGTGTGATTGTTTGGGGATGGTCATTCCTGTCAACTATCTAACAATATCTAAAAACATTATTTTCAAAAAGTAAATTATTTATATTAAATATTGATATTTCACATTTTAATTACATAAAATTATCAAAGGATGTTAAATATCCTATTTAAAAAAAAATGAAGGAAACAAAACAAAGCTTTTTAAAATTCTATCACCACAAGCATAACAATGACCAATTTGAATTATTTCAAATTATTCCAAGAGATTAATTTTACCAAGCTCATTGATAGTAGAACATGTAATTTAATATGTTCTTGATGCTAATTGATTCTATAATGAAGCACTTGAGATACAAAGTGACACACTTATACAATGCATTACAAATTGATAGGCGGACTTGTGGGCTAGCTAGGTAAAAATTTGAAAATCTATTGTTTTGTGTTCTCCAAACAACACTCAGAGTTCCACGTTATACAAATTGACAGACGAAGCATACAACCAAGAACCAACTAAACTCCAAACAAGCTGCAAGAAAGATCCCACAAGGTTCCATAGAGCAACACACATCGACCTTTGCATCAAACAATTTGATACACAAATAAAAGATGTCGCGGAATTGGTTCTCGTACATCTGGTATATGTTCCAATGAGAAAATAATCGGGGTCATGGGATATATGGGGTTTTCTGCCATGCTTCCCATTTTTGGACCGAAAAAACTTATGCGCATGGAATCTCAAGTACACGAGTCCGATGAACATTCATCTGGCTATTGAAGAAATATTACAGAGACACATGGGATATTTCCATTTCCCGCCAAAGCTTGATATTTTCTTTCTTGTTTCCTTTTTGTTTTTTCCTTCTTCAGTCGATATGAAATATTACATTGTCCTCAATTAATGTAAATATGTTTCGTATATGAAAGTATCGCAGTATGTAGACAGTTCTTGCCTTTTTCTATAGGTATGCTTCATACGACAATTCTGCCAACCTAGGAAGCACATCTTGTAGCAGAGGCTGACTAATTGTACAATGCATGATTGTGTTTCCCACAGTTTGGATGGTAGCAATGAGACAATGGCCATATATATATGAACATTTTTCACTGCACCAGAAAAAATCAATCGTACCATCACTTATCAAAGTGGAATAAGACGCAGGAGAGTTTCATTTCACACACACGGGCTCAAACGGGGTTGAGTACGCATTCGATGTAACCAAAACACCTTCAACCTGTAAACCCAAACATAGAAATTAATACATTGAACATTATAATACACAACTGTTCCCCCCCTCCCCTAGAATATAAAAATAAAAGAAAACAAGCCGCAGAATTTGGTGAAGGATATTTGTATAAGAAAACCAAGGATGCTTCTGTGGATGCATACGCACAACAATTATAGAACTATCTATTTTCTTCAGATCCTGTACTATGTCTACTCCCAACATTGTTACAAATGTTTCTTGGGTTGTCTGAAAGATCCTTTCTCTAACATCACTTTTATTTGTTATATTTTTGAAGAGGATAAGTGGAAACTACCCTTTAAGCAATTATTGTTCCATTGAGGAAAAAAGTTTTTAATAGGTCATGAACAATTGCAGTTGCAATATGGAACAGTGCAATATTTTTGTAACTTACTTGAGATACATGGACATGCGAAAGTAAAGGAAAAAATTGGATATGGAAAACGATACCATTGCCTTGTCACTGTCTGACTCTCCATCCTTTATATGGAGAATGTGTAGCGAGCCATGTTTTCATTCCAGTGTGACAACTGCGCCAATGGTTGTGATTGGGTAAATATCACAGTTATGTGCAAGCTAGCTGATAGTCGTGTCTGGGACAAAATGATATTCTGAACAAACAATGAGAATTTTTTCCACAATACTTGTTTTTTTCAGTGAAATAATCTAATCACAATCACCACGGTCATACACTATTTGGGGAAATATATTAAAATTTTTAATGGATATCCCATTAAAGGGCACTATCTTTTTTGCATGTCTCTAGACAAGTTGTGTAGGAATAGTTGGTGTGACTTTCATCATGGACTCCATGTTTGTCATGTCAGCACACATAATGGATCTAGTTTTGTTTGCCTTGTCCAAGTAGGTGCTATAGATGACCATTATGTCCCTGATGAACACTTTCTCAGTTCAAAAGTTATTCAAGCCCTATTGATAGTACTTTGGGTGTTACAACTCTAGACCTGGTGACAATTTTTGAACAACAAAAACTAAAGTGACGGGTAGTGTGCATTTTTTCTTTTGTGTTCTCTTTTCACTTGCATAAGTCTACAAGTAGATGCATGGCTTCGATGAAATATGGATCTAGAGTTTTGCAACCACACCTCTTAGTCTATGGAACCTACGATATGTTCGATGTCTCGCTTGTACTTGTTGATACTTCTTGTGAACTGCAAACCATGTATTACAGATGACATCAACATATTCACGATGCCGTAGATGAATAAATAGCTGAGGATATTTTTTTGGTAAACATACCAACCTTTGTCCTTGTCGATCTGTTGATGTCTGGGATGACTGATTTCTCATGGTCATGTCACTAGTCCAACTTTTTATGATGCAAGCATGTGTAGATGAACATTAGAAGGACTAAATAGGCATATGCATTGTATACTGTCTATAATAGTTCTTGATGTCACATGCAGGGTAAAAGGAGATGGAATACGACATAGGGTGTCAAGGAATATACTCAAGAAACATGAGGACCCGAGACTCAAATTCTATGCCTATCACTTTTTCACTGGAAAAATGTGTAACAGTTAACATGGTTGGATGGTGGGGCACGAAGAACAATCTGTATATCGCGGACCCCTGGAAGCCAGGGAAGGAATCTTGAACCTGCTATCCCGTCACCCACAATCGAAAAAGTGGGTAAGTATGGAATAAGGTAGAAGCGTGACCATAGATATGAAACCATTAGTCTGCCAACCAGTGCACAAAGGAATTTTTGAAAACACCGCTAAGTTGAGAAATTAGAAAACACAAGGGATAATAGAAAATGGAAAAATTAGAAATGGGGAGGGTAGAAAAACCCATTGCTTCCAAGTCATCGTTTTCTATTCTAATATTATATGCCCCCACCTGGTTTGCATATTTAATTTAGCACCACATTTGGTATACCTTTTGAAATATTGCAACACATAACCCTCTATTGTTGCACAAAACAATTCATCTTCCTATCCAACCAAACTGTTTCTTCCAAGGTAGCAATGCCGAATATACAATGGACATGAAGGCAAGTTAGTAGGAAGACAGACATGTAAAAGAAAGAATTATTTATTTATTTATTCCAATGTAACAGAAAACAAAATATGATTCACATGAGAATACGCAGAAAGATACGTAGTATATACATACAAGTATACCCAAAAAAATTAGAACCATATTAAATAAAGAAGGGGAAAAAAAGGTGCAGTGCAGCAGAACAAACACAAAAAATATACAGACCGTAACAAAATACTGAACACTCGAATATGAAATAATAGTATAAGTATCCACCTCTGCAACTCCTCTCCTACATTATCAGCAAAGAGCCCATCGTCCTCTCCATCCATTTTGTTTGTTTAAATGTAGCAATGCAGAAAAAATACAATGGACATGATGGAGGTTAGTATGCAGGAAGACATGTAATGAAGGTAAGTTATTATTTAGGAAGGCACACATGAAATAGCAATATAATAATGCACCTTTCTATCTCCTCCTCAACCGATGCAGTCAAGGCTCCATTGTTTTTTCCAGCTATTCTGTTGGTTTGAATGTGAGAACACACAAAATACTGAACATGAATGGAAGCTGATATCCACCGTAGAACAAGTAATATTCACATACAGTAAATGAGACTCAATGAATAAAATAAAATATAGGAAGAAACATCAACCTTTGCGCCTCGCCATCCATAGATGTAAATATGTTTTTTTTTTCGTGCCTAAAATATATTACAAGCTACAAAATATTAAGAAATTGCATGGCCATAGCTAAACAATTTTTGGTTTTCCATGGAAAAATAACCACTAGATATGATTCCACCCATGGAAATACATGTTCTTTATCCTCTACACAGACTGTTGATCCCACGATACAAGATTTTGGTTTTTCGTGGCACACTACCCATATATGCTTCCAGACATGGAAATATAATTTTGCAGCATCTTTGTTGTACATATCATATCTCAAGTACAAGACAAATTGTATCGTGGGCTCACCAGTATTTGTAGAGGATAAAGAACTTGTATTTTCATATGGGCACATTTCACCATATATGGTTTATAAATGTTGTTTGCATATGTTTTATCTAAAAAAAAAAAACAGTTATTGCAATTTCACATGTACTTATCGAACAATTTTCACATGTACAACAAAAAATATATCGATCTCACCATACAGGGAAAATAACACAATTGCATGTCTACTCATCGGTGCAAGGGCTCAACACCGTAAAGCACCAAAAAATAACAATAGTATAAAAACAAAAAAAAATAGCTCCAACTGCCCGTGTAGAAAACCAACTCTGCAAAGCCGAAGAAAATAAAAGAAAATAGCAAGGATCAAACCAACGAAAAAGTATGAATAGGGCAACAACAAATCCAAGGCCCCAAATCGTAAACTTGAGCCAAACAAACACAACCATCAACCAACGAACCAACGAATAAGCACCGAACAAGTAAACAATATATGTATCTCCAATGATTACGAAACTTCAACCGAAGAACATAAGGAACAAGAAATATATGACAAGCATGCTAGTAGAAATAAGAAAACATTCTTACTTGCAAATTGCAAACAGTGAACAACAAAGAAGGAATAGGAAATGAATATATGTCATGAAAACTTAATCTAAAACGATGAAAGGCAGAAGCGCAGGTCGAATTGTGAACCAAACAAAAAACATGTGACATCCCCAAATAAATTAATTTTGAAATTAAAAAATTGTTAGAAAATTATTCCGTTTTTGGTAAATTCGAATTTAGAAATTTTTTGCCACTTATGGAAATTTTGAATTTTGAATTTGATAAATTGTAATTAATTATTATGACTGTTGGGAAGAGACCTTATTTGACCGAACTAGCTATTTGACTATGACATTTGTATGTAAACAAAATATTGTTTTAGTTATTGTAGGAGGACAAATGTAATAGCCATGTTAAATTCAGCTGATCATGACTCCATGAGTGGGGAACATGTTGGAACTACCTCTGGGTTGATTGTTACAAGTGGAAAATCATGGATTTGGCCATTGGTAGCCCTAAAAATCAGGGATTAGAAAGATGCAAAAATTCCCAAGGGAGGGAAAGAGACCTAGGAAAAAATATTGTTTTGATAAATAACATATGTGAGGAGGCAGGACACTTTCTAGTATGATGGAAGGAAGAATTATTGTGTACTTGTTGTTATGAGCACTAAACATTAACTGTGAGGCAAGGAGAATACCTGCAGAGAGAGGAAGAAATTACTGAAGGGGAGATTCCAAGTTTTCCCTCATGGATTCATGGTCAGGCTAGGGGGTGAATAAGGGAAAGTAATTTGGCTTCCTTGTTCTATGGTTGGGAGGAAAGTGGATGTTCCCTTTGTCTTCTCATGAATTGGTTCAGATATGTAATCTTTTCCTTCTCTGTTTGAATGATCGTATATCTGATGTAATGTATTTACTGTATCTAAATTGAATTATTTCTATCTCTGTGAAGTGAATTAGTTACAGATGTAGAGCAATAATTTAAGTCTGTATGGACACAATAAATTGAGCGAAAACTATTCTATTATACGAATGTGTGAAGTCCAATTTCCGATAGAATATTTTATAAATCAATTCTTGAGCAGCTCTTTATGACTGGATTAGAGTATGTACGAAAGTTTTAGAAATTATTTGATTTTATTTTTGGACAATCAAATGGATTGGTGTGATCAAATTCTAGAGGTAACCATTTTCTTTAATTGGATTTCTTTTATAATGAAATCTAGAACCTACTGTTTACATAAGAAAATATGTATATATATGTATATATTGATAGTGATCCTAAATTTTCGACATACATGCAACCAAAACTATAAATCAAATTCATAGGAGTTGGAATACTATAGTTAAAGAAACAACTGATGTACTTCATTCAACATAAATCAAATACAGTAGACCAAAAGATATTGATAAATCCATTATTAAACTCTGGGAATCCTTTTTCTTTCTGTAATGGAATAAGCTAATGGCACAAGATAGAGTCGAGTTTCATAAATAAGAAGTATTGTGTTCGAAATTGAAGGACATAATCACTTTGACATAGATGATCATTCTGAGTAATCTCAGCTAGGATTACCTTTCAATAATTAGAGAACAAAAAAAAGTGTATTACATAGTTGACCAGATTTAAATTCAAATATAGACTCAATACTTATACAAGAAGTGGCGTTATGCCATTAATGGAAAAAATACCATGAAGGTTTACTCCAACAAACATTAATAGACAAAGAACTAATTATAATAGAGCTAGTTGAATCATGATCTCCTTGGATGATGGTAGAACTTGTAGAGTTAGCCTGAGATGTGAGAGGTTAGGAACCCGAATACCTTTTGCACATGAGGCAGTGGCATGTATACAAGACATTCACAGATGGAGAACCTGCAAGAAAACAAATTATGTAATCATTATTCACTATTCAAGGAATAGGTAACAAAAGAAAAGTAGTTGCAATAAGATGATAAAATTTAAAAGTTATTGATTTCCTTTCCAGAAACACACTTATCTTATGATGTGTGGGTTTGAATTCTTTCCCCTTCACATGATGTCTGATTTGATGTTCGAGCTGAGGGAGGAGGTCACAGTACAATATTTGATGGGTCCTCGCAAGAACAAGGCCCATCATTAGTGACGATAACAAGTTTTATAAGTTCTGTCTCACAAATAATTAATCAATAGCGAAACCCTTAACTTGTAAACTGTACAAAATTGCCACAAGATAAAGTTGAAACAATAACACAAATTTTTGATGAATAATATAGACATGATTAAAGAGTTATGTTTAAATCAGTGATGAACAAAAATCAATAAATATAATCAACAGTAAGAGCAAAGTCATTGCGCTATGGTATTCAAATGAAGGAAATGAATCACCACCTGTCAAGGTGACAAGGTTTCATTACACACACGAAATGATTATATGTCGTAGGAATCCTGATAAAATATTCAAGGTATCATGAAGATGGAGGATAAAAATGGTAAGAGAAAACCAAACGAGGGTCTGATAAGCCTACAAAATGACGACTCCATCATCACAGGGGATATAGATAAAAGAAATGTATCATACTACCCTAACAAATAGAAAGAGTCTCCATATACGACCCTAACTTCGAGACTCTAGTAACTACTATAGAGGGATCTAAAACAACTAACCAAAGGAGAAATTTCTTGCTAGGAAGAACACATTAGGAATGAAAAGGACACAACAGTAACTTACAGAACAACAAAACACTTAACGTTATTTTTGGAAGATTACATCTCCTTTTTCTTAAGGAAGAACTTACCAGGGTTTTGGACTGGGTTGTTAGTTACACCATGGATCGACCTTCATCACTTATAGACTTCACCTCTAAAATTGTGGTATGGAGAAACTATTCGTGAAAACTCAGAAATGCCAAAACTGTGAACCTACTCCAACTCTAAGAGACACCTTGACATCTTGTAGTAAATGGAGGGAGTGTGGAGGATGTTTATCCATGTGACAGCAGCAGATTGAGTGTGACACTTTGGGTATAGATCCCATTAAATATAGAGGAATTTGCAGGATGACCATTAATGAAGTTACAGAGATTTAAATAATATGACCGTAAACCATCTCTTCCACTTAAATAATGTCATGATTTGACACCATCATGACTCGTGGTTATAACCTTTCTCCCCTCTATGTTAGTCCGAGACACCGGTTAGACCCTTGTTGTCAAGATTCCATTGGCATTTGGATCTAGTAATTTCATTACACTTCAACCACCGATTTTAAGAGCTGCAAAATAACCAAAACTTGGTAGTTATGTTAGTTGCCTGGTGTAAGAGTAAATCTTGACCCCATGTTTATTATGGATAAGAACTAGTTAAAGCTTTCCTAGGATAACATCAACAAGTGGGCATGTGCTTGAACTTGGAGCCTTGTGTTAATTAAAACGAGTTTCACTTGTATTGTAAGACTACCCTTACGTATGTAGCCTATATGGATACAGGTAAATATTAAAGGAAGGAGGGGGTTTTCCAAAGTTCTGGGGACGTTTCCTTATAACCTTTCTACTCATGACATAAATAGGCAATCTCGTGGTAAGTAGAAATCTAGGAGTTTGTAACAAGGTTTTCTTTTATAATAGAATTTTAAAGAATATTTTTATTAGAGAGTTTCATAACCAAGTCAACAACAAAGTTGCATAAATAAGACCCCTTTTCTTACCAAGAAACTATATAAACCAATTTTTTCTTTGTTGTAAATATGAGGTTCATTACATATGGTATCAGAGCGAAAGTTACAACACATGGACCTTGAACAAGGCCATCTGATTTACTTAAGCATATAAGTTTGTTCATGAAAAACTAATAAAACCTTTATTATTACAAACATAAAACCCTTTTTGTTTTGTGTTAATTATGGCAGCTCTAGATGATACAGAAATCAGAATTGAAGGAGATCAAGAGAAGAGACCTCTTGGAGATTCAAAATAGAACAGTGATAGAAGCTCACCTACGGAAGTGTTGTAAACAATGAGGAGTCTTATTTTTGAGATGAAGGTTTTCAAAGTCGACAATGAGAAAATGAAGAAAGCACAACATGAACAACAAGAGATAAATGAAGTCCTGTTGCATAGTATAGTGACAAAGAAAATCCCAAAGGATGATAACAATGAAGAAGAGGTAAGAAATAGGTCCTCTAAGAACTTTGGGCTAGAAGCAGAAAAAGGAGACAGTTCATCTAAGGGCACACCGTCAATTGAAGAAAAAACAAAAATAGACAAAAAAAGAAAATAGGTAGAACACCTTGAAGGAGAATTTAGGAAACTTAAACCAGCTACCTTCTATGGAGAATCCAGAAAAGGGGAGGAAGTTGAATCATGGTTATTAGACATCAAATGATATTTCCAAATATACAATTACTCCAGCAATATGAAGGTAAGAATGGCCATTTACAATCTGAAAGGAAAGGCCTGCATCTGGTGACAAGATCTAAAGTTGGCTAAGGGCTTAAAAGAGAAACATATGGAATTGTTGGACTTCAAGAAATATTTCAACAAACAATACCTATATGAAAGCTACTATGAAAGGAAAAGGAAATAATTTTATGAGTTACGACTTGGTGAGATGGAAATGGAGGATCTTATAAACAAACTCCTGGAATTACTAAGATTTGTACCTTATATTCGGGAGGACAAGGTAAAAATCCAGCAGTTCTTAAGTTGTCTACCACAATCCTATAGGGATATAATCGAGTTTGACAACCCCAAGTCCTTGAGTGAAGTATTTAGGAAACCACAAATGTTCTATGACCAATACAAAGAATGGGTAGAGTTTCCCAAATCTTGGAAGGATAAGAAACAAGATCAAATGAGCCAATGGAAGAAGGGATACCAACAAACTCCTTATCAGAATGCAACAAGAGGCTTTCCTAGAAAATACTTTCACTCCAATTAGCCAAGTACGCAAGGAAATGGTAAACCACCAGTAAATATTGGAACAAATAAATTTGGGGACAGTCCCTGTGAATGATTGAAGTGTTGGGAATGTGGAGAACCTCATCTAAGGAGGAACCGTCCACATATAAATACAACAAACAAAACTGTCGTTCATAATTTGCAGGAAGCCTCAACAGTGGGCGATGTGGGAAGAATCCTGCACCGAATAAATGCAATCTGTAACGACCCTAGTTGGATAAATGTTTAAGAAATTATAAAGTAAAACTAATTAGGGGATTAATTGTGTTAACAAGGTATTAATTAAACAAAGATGATTTAATGATATTAATTAAGTGAGTTATTAATTAATTAAAGGATA